>DWNY01000285.1:0-17862 GCA_018250635.1 Telegonus apastus | reverse complement strand
TTTGTTTAATATGTATGTAATTGAAATGGACTATAATTGAATACAATCAATGTTCGCACGTCTGTTGACCATGGTCGTCATTAGCGGAAACATGAATATTTCTATAATTTTATTTACTTACCAAACAAAAAAAAATGTTTTTTTAAAGAAAAGAAAAAAAAAACACTGTTTGTTAATAACGATCTTCGCTTTTTATATTTAGATAATAATTTGATTTATCCAGGTATTGTTTTTAATTCGAAGGAAGTTAATTAACTTTGTCGGATATAAATATATATTTCAATCTCAACAAGTACTTGTTATTACTTGATCAAATATTATTCGCATGGGACTCTCTCGAGTGTACGGGGAACACAATTTGATTTGTACGCTTGACAAAGTTTCAATCAACCATCATTTGCTCGTACATAATAAATTTATAAATAACAATACATAGATTTTTTTTCACAGATCTAGGAGAGAATGATTACATTCATTACCTATATAGTGTATTCTTATATATAGTCCATATTATCCACTATATACTGCCCCAGTGTTGGACCTGAGATTCCACAATGAAAGGGATTTATAATTCATAACCATTTTCGAGTCAAAAGATAAAATATAACTATATCTTAGGGTATTTACCGAGATAAATATAGCTTTTTTTAAATTATTATTGTAGCTACTAAATTGTTACTAGAAATGTAATATAATACTGTAACAACATGTTCAACTCTATTGGATAAATCTTGAACTACTAAACTACTTAATTGTTGTTGTGTATTTAGTTTCAAATGAAATTAACTTTTGCCAAAGTAATTAAACTAAACAAAGGAAAGTTAACGCTTCATTAGTAGTTGAATTTAGTGAACGCTATGTGGTATTGTCGGTGGAGTGACATTTAGCTGTAACTCCGTATTTTCCGTGTAGTCGGTTAAAAGTGATTCTATTTAGTACCTACTAGCTGACCAGGCGAACGTTTTTCTGCCATTTGTATTTAGAAGTTTCCCGGGAGTCAGTAATGTTTTTACAATAACGCCATCTAGTCCACTAAGGTAGAACTATTCACGTTCGTGCGTATTTCGACGTAAGAAAAGTTACTTCTGATTTTAAATTGTAAAAACTTTTGACAGAGAGGATCGATTTTGATGAAATAAAGATTAAATGTTAAGTTTGGATTCAAGCAAGTAATTTTATATACACAAACAGCGAGCGCGAGTTACAATCTTACAGAATACAGATTAATCAAGTGCCATTTTATGTAGTTACAAGCTAGTTTGCAGTCAATCTGATGGGAAATGGTCACTGTGAAATCATCTTCATCGACAGAACAAGGGTTTTACTGGGCTGCCACTCCTTAGGACTGAAATATATGCCTTATTTGTAAGGCAGCACACAACCTCACTCTTCGAGCGCGGCGCGAGGGGACGGTGATCATGGAAGGTCGCTGTGGTGCCACAGATGGGCAACCCTGTTTTTATAATACGCATATAACTTCGAAAAGTGCGAGGTGCGTGCCTGTGCTTTGAACCTCGGACCCCCGATTGAGGGGCCGAGTTTTAACCATTAGGCTCTCACTGCTGAATGGTGGGTGGAGTGTGTAATATTATTTAATTATTTCGTAACATCTCCCTGGTAAGCTGCCTGTAGGTATGTTGTTTATCATATTGTTCTCAGAGGTTTAAAACCAGACATACCAGACTCAACAAACCATTATAGTGGACATAAATAGTTTGATAATACTGAGAAAGGCAGCATTTTTCTCATCACATATTTGTCATTCAAATCATCCAATTACCTATGTAAAAGAATTCCGTCAAATTTAAGTTGACCTGTCGCAAACACGACACCTAAAAGGACCTTACGAGGTAACTGAAAGGCTTGGGTCAACATAAATTGGTAGACACTGGAAACAGTGAGATGAAAATTGAATTCCACGAGTCTTGTTTGAAGCGAACTGGAAGCGAGAGACAAAAGCTCCGGGCATTTCTGTAGAAATTAATAAAAGTGACGCATTGTTAGTGCAATTCCAATTTTATTGTTGTCCGAACGACTTATAATAATGATAAACAATTTAAAAATAAACAGGCCTTTAAAAAAAGACATTATTAATTAACAGACAGGTATTAATATGAAACATTTTACCGCCCACTACACAGGAGAAGATCCTACATAAAGAGCATTATTTGCATAAAGGTACAATGTATTTTATTTCGATCTATTAGCTATTGGTAATGTTATTTAAAACAAGTTGTACTCGTGTTTTCATTCGTATTTATAAAGACTGTACCACAACATACTTACGTACATGCAACTGAACTTTATAAAATCGGCAATTCTATCGAAATTGCATTTTTTCATATTGGTCAAGCTTTTTTACACTACACTAAGGATTCATACGATTTTTGGCGAAACACCTCTTGAATAGACGGATGCTGTATCCATCTATCTATCCTTCCTGACAATCTTTCCTCTTTATAATATTAATAATACGAAATAGGTGTCCTATTCTGTGGCCTTTTGGCCCAAGCTATTTTCAAGGGGTCAACTGCCCCTAATGTCATATTAGTAAGAATTACTTACCTATGTTACCTAATTACTTATAATCAATACCAGAGAGAAGTCTAATCTGTTTGGAGTTGTACTATTTATAGTGGTAGGACAACGAATATTTAATACCAAATTGATTGCGTTGTAATGCTCCTTTGACTTTTTTACACATAACGAGTTTTTTCCTATTAAAGTAGACATAATGATAATGGCATGAACAGTTGACACAAAGAAAACAATTCCAACTTCGCTCCTGTGAACTGTGATAGACGGATTTAAAGTTTCTACGAAGTAAATCCGTGTTTAAGTGCGATGAGCACAGCCACGGGCCTTAACTGGGCTTAAAATGTAATATCTCGTGCAACTTGTGAGCAGAATCTTTATTAAGTTAAGTCAGGCGAAGAAATTACGCCCGAGGAACAGCCGGTAGAGCGTAATTCTAATATAAGGTAATATAAGGTTCAAATGCAAGGGATTGAATCTATTAATTCTAGATTCAAGAGTGCATCTATTCTTAGTTAACTTTGTTTTGTCCAAGTTCAATGTTATTGCTTTTTGAAATGGCATTGATTGCTACGTTTAATCTTTTTTATGTTATTCAAGTAGCAAATTTGCACCATACCGTCAGGTGGGTAAGTGGACTCTACTACCCATGGACATCTGTAATCAACCCCAGATAAAATCACAGTAGTGATCTGAGTCTGCCTGAGGACTAAGTTGGAATGCCTCGAATAACTATGTCTCCCTCACCACACCTTCCAAACCAGAACACAGCTGTTATAAGGCAGAAATAAGTGTGGCGGTGAAGAAATTTAAATCTCTTGTAAATATTTCTGTATAAATATGAAAATGTTTAAAATTATCCACAGGGTGAAATTTTTAAGTGTGCATGGATGGGAAAATCATAAACTATAAGGTTAAGCGAAAATGCTGTAAGGACTAACGAGACTTTTTTTTTTTTTGGGACCATGAGTCATATGACACATGGATTTTTTAAAGTTTTCGACAGTATTGAGGTCCCCGCGATTTGGTACGGGACTGATTTTGATAAACTGATTTTGATAAAAACTAAAAGTGCATTATTAGATTAAAAAAAAACTGTTTTTCTAGCTAGGAATCAAACGAGTTCACTTTGAAAAAAAAACCAAATCATTGTATTGATATTCCTTTAAATAAAATATCTGTGATTATATAATGTTAGTGTGATTGATTTACAGCGTGGACAATGGAATGTTTTATGAGTTTCACGTTACTTTGTAATTGTCCTTCTAAAATGTAGTGTCAAATTGGACGGTGTTCAAAGGTAATTCCTACAACAAGCTCCGAGTTCATAATAGGTTTCCCTAGAATCCATTTTCACGAGAATCGGGGAAGGCCTGGAGCCTTTTAACGATTGTTCTTTACGAGATTGTTGGTTTATGTTGTCTATAAGTACAGCCATGAACTAAGTTATTGCTGAATTGAATCTTATATTCCTAAGGTAAAGTGACTTTTCCGTTGTCAATAAATCTGAAAATAATTTCCTTCTGCTGTTTCCTTTATAGCCAGTTTATGACAGGTCGTAACGGGGATTACAACGTAATGATTCATTTCATTTTTATTTGGATAGATAAAAAAATCTCAAGGCATTTTATATATGTTATTTTAATATAAATCGTAACGGAACTACTTTTCTAGAACCCGTGTGTTAGGCTTTCATGAATAGGAAGGAATGAATGAATGAATGAAGGAGTGAATAGGAGGCTGAATTTATAAATTCACGAATAATAAAAATTCAAAAAAATATAATTAATTATAACAAGTAATATCTTGAATTATTGTGATATTTCATAGGTATCTATCAATCTATCGTATAACATTATAACATGTAGTATACGTTTGAAAATAATACGAGGACCTAATAGCAAAATTCTGCTTAAGTGCTCAATACTCTGCACATTATATTTTATTCCCATTAGGCCGAAACGTTTTCGATGTATGGATTTGAAATTTTAACACAAGGTTTTCTATACGAATGTGTTTAATGTTTCTTCCCGATATTTCCACGAGAAATATCAGACTTTGTGATTAAGTACATAGTTAGATGGTTCATTTTAATGTTCAGTTTACAATGTTTTAAATAATCTAATTGGAATGAACCAATTTTGAATCCTAGCTCCTTTTGTGTAGCATAATATCGCATGAGCTGAGGTAAAAATCTAATTGCGCTATTTTGATTTGCTAATGTGAAAACATTTTGTATGGCATTTAGTAGTATAATGTAATTTGGTGCGTTATACCTCTGAGACTAGCTTTTCTCTTGTTATGAGTAGGTTATTTAATGCAATGAATACGGCAAAGTTTACAACATTCACTTGGTTTTGGTAAAAACGATTTTGAAACGACTTTAATTATATGTAAATATTGCTCTGGAACGTGTTTTTCGTTGGAGAACACATCTGTGACATGAGAATATTATCAGAATGAAAAATAATCTTTGTATCGTCGAATATATATACCCGTTGAGGTCTGTATCTCCTAATACAATTAGGCTTTGATAGTTTGAAGGTTTCACACCTGTTTCTGCCTAATAACAGCAGTGCTTCAGCTGTGTTCTGGTTTGTAGGGCGTGACAAGGGAGACACATATTCGAGGCACTCCAATTTATTGAATTAAGTCTTCAAGAGTACTAAGGGATCTGTGACAATCCTCAGGAAGGACTAATCTTATCTGGTGTAGATCACAGATATCCTTGGGAGGCAGTGGCAACTTGTCCGGACTGCATGTTCGTCATTATCATCCAAGACACATCTAGAATATAAAGTTATAGTTTTAATTCCTATCTTAAGTTTTCGGCATGAAAATTTTTATCGTTCTCCTTGCTTATCCTTCGAAATTATCGAGAATATATTGCGACGCCTCAAGTAATTCCGGGAAAGTTGGGTATCGATCCAGGTAGGCGATAAAATTTACATTTATAAAATATTTGTAATAACTACTAGTATAACAGTTTTCACGTAGCTCTAGTGGCATCATTATATTAATTTGCTTTGTTTGCGAGTGCCGTTTTAACTCACTCCACCACACCGGGAGTTCCTGAGTTAAAGGTCAAACCAAACTGCTTCATTCTATGCGCATAAAGCATAACTAACTACTCGTATCTATGTATTCCTAGTATTCCCAACTTTGTATTTTGTTAATGGCTGACCCTATTAATGTTTTACTGGTACTAACGTTGTAGGATAGGATTTAATTGTTATTAGAGAACTAGGTTAGATTGGGATTGTAGTAGGCTTCCTTTTTTATGGCGGAGAAAGCGGTATGTCTGACTTTTACCTGCTAAAACATCGCTGCGTTCCTCTGGGCGCTCTTGCAGGGTCACAAAAAATTTAGCATTACATTCGTGGCCCGGCAACGTCGGCCGACGCTGACGTTAAGTGGCATACCTACCCTTTCAGAGGCGTCTCTCATGAGATGAGCGTTCAGAACGCACGCATGAAACCTCGAATTCATCGGAATTGCAATTGTTGTAGGCTCCCTACTTTTAGTATATCTACTTACGTTTATGTATCTTTTACTGTAATAATTTGCGATTTGAAATAGTATAAATAAGATTATTGGGAATGTACGAGTATTTATATGGATCAATAATTTATTAGAAGTTATTTAAAAAATAATTCAGTAGCCGCCAATTAGAGTATTATATTACACTGAATGTTGTGTATTTTGCTGAATAATTTATTTTTACTCTCTTTCTTTCTTATTAGTTAAATTAAGTGACTATGAGAAAAATAGAGTCAAATTTAAAACGATATAAAATGAAAAGATAAAACCCAGTAAGACGTTCGTACCCATTCCTCACCTTTGAGATCTAAAGGTCAAACTGTTCAACTGTATTCCACTAAGATCCGAGTATTTACCAAGTTTTCAAGACTTGTAGGAGAAAATTTACTTGAATGGTAACTAGGCAAGTGTGTATGAATAAAAACCAATGTAAAGAGAAAAACGTTTGCACAAGTTTTAGGTACCTATTAAACTCTTAATGTTATGATTTCGAGGACACCACGGCAATCCCTAATTTTGCCTTCCATGCCATTCCATTTTAGTCTCAACGAGTAGCAACGCATCTGGCTTCCATCTCCAAATGCTCCAATCATATCTGGAGATGATCATGAATGTCTGAGGGCCATATTGCTTACCATTAGATGGACTGTATGTTCATTATTCACCTTTTGTAATAACTGCCACGCTAGGATGTCGTGGGTGCCATGAATAGATACAAAGTCGCATACATAAACACGCATCTCCAAAACTCAACTGTAAATTCATCATTCAGATATCTGTCTGGCTCGGAATCGACTCCGGAACAAACTACCGGAGCTGTTAATCCGCACGCGGGTCGTCAATAAAATACAAGAGCAAGTTTGATTTTACTTACTTTCCGGGTGCAAAGGTCAAAGCTTCCATTGTTCTTAAGTGAAAATACTTTATTCGAACACCAAGTAGCCGTAATCCGTAGCGGCACGACCTAGGACGCTTTTCTCGCGTAATGAGAAAGGACATTTCTTTACCGGTACGACATCGGAAACCTTTTAGATGTTATTCACTTTTATTATGTAGTAACTTTAAGATCACGACTTTGCTCGCTGTAGTTTTAAAATTATCT
Source organism: Telegonus apastus (assembly GCA_018250635.1). Lineage (NCBI taxonomy): Eukaryota > Metazoa > Arthropoda > Insecta > Lepidoptera > Hesperiidae > Telegonus > Telegonus apastus. Next base: position 10,685 of record DWNY01000285.1, on the reverse strand, counting down.
TATGATAAAAGTTTTGTTTTATGGAATGAGAAAGTGTGTTGGTATAAAAATTGTGTATATGTAGATTGAATATTTAAATTAATATTTTAAATCACAATCAAATATTTCAAAGACTCAATCAATCCAATTTTATATAGGTATATACAACTGAAGTATCAAACGAGTTACCTCCACCACTTACCATGTTTTGGTAAGGGTGTAACAAAAAATATATGGAGAGACTTGTTTAACTTTGGAGAAGTACCCATAGATAATATTTGTTATCGTAAGTAGGTACGCTATGTTACATTTCGTGTTATTCGTATTCAAAAGCTTTTTACGAGAAATCGATGAAAATAAATTCATTGAAATTAAACTTATCTTTCTTACATTGTTAAATTTTTTACGGCCGATTGGCGCTCGTTGGATTTCTGGTGCAAGTTTTTTCTCTAACTTGTTATTTATAACTTTATGAATTTACCAATCAGTGATGATCTAAGAAGATCATAGTCAGTCGTGCATAGGAGAGAGGTTTAGGGTCTAAAGACTCCCCTCTCCTAAATCCGAAATTATTAAGTCAAATAAATGGTTTTTAAGGAGCAAAAAATTACAGAAATATGAGGTCTTTTTGATTGATTTCTTTTCGCATACTTGCGAATTTTTTCGAGACCCCCTTTTCCAAACAGAAATTTCGAAATCACCTAAGCAGGAAAGGGAGCCATGTTTTTTGCTTCAATAAAGTCTAAAGGTTTAACAAAAGGTTTGATTCCAGGTATCTGTGGATCCGCATAGCGCTGTTCGAGCGCCAACTCTCCAAGATCATCGAACATTTGGTGAACAACGCAACAAGATATTACGAACGCGACGCTCTAGTCGCTGACCCTGACTACGGGAGCATCCTCAGTTCACTGCTGGTTGGACCTTGTGCTCTGGAATACTCCAAGGCGAAACCTCCGGCTTGCTTTTGGACAGATCCACCGGCCGATGAGCTGGTAAGATATTCACTTGATGTTTTGATACGTAGATGCTATGATCAATATGGATCTTCAGTGAATTAGTATATAGGACAAAAGATCGTGAGCATAATAGAAAAGAAGTGCCGAGGAAAAATGATTTGGAATTCTGCGGTGGCCTAGAGCGATTTTTCTTATATGAAAAGAATAACTTTATATTTTAGAACTTAACTTAAAATTCAATCATTTTCTTCATCGGGAGCACTAAAGTAACGTAGGTTTCCATGGATATAATGTTCTGTTCTGCAGGATCACATAGTTAAAGCGTAAACTATTCTTTTCTATACATCTGTGGTCTACAAATGTAGTGAAAATAATCTTGTAGAGAGATATAGGTACATTATAGAAAAATTGAATGCGACTATTTTTTTTATTTCGTGTTAGACATTATACTTTCAAACGAGTACATCGACCTAAGTTTCGAACATTCTTAGAAGTTTGTGAGACTCCCTAAATTTAGGTTCCATTAATTCTGAAATTGTGACAGGTTCAACGACATCGCATGTCTGCTGGAACGACAACACCTCCATCTGTGAGGAGGCCTATACTTAATTTCAGGAGGAGTCTCAACGCCTCTTCTGATGACAGCGGTTCTGTCAGTACAGGTAACTTTATTTTTTATAATAAACACCTCTTCCATCTTGGAAACTGCTTAAGGTTTGTCATTTCATCTGAGAATTGTCTTAATAACTAAGAACTTGTTGTCGGTTTATGACTTTCACCCTTTAAAGCATTCACTGCATCTCGTAATGTGTCACGTTGTGAGTTACAGTTATATAGCTGGCATATAAATGAAAACATCTTATCGAAATTTAATGTACTTCCCTATTGTGCTGTTACTTACCGCACATCCCTGCCTACACCTACCTCTCAGTGAAAAATTATCTCGACATCCCTTCTTATTCCACCTCGTCTTTCTTATTCACTTAAACCAACTATGTCACTAAAATTTTCTTAGTCACTCGGACTATCATAGTCATATTACAACAAAAAAGTACTCAGTGATCAAAGTTCATGATGTTTTTTCTGAGATATTTCATTGACAGCGGAAACTCTGTTTTTCTGAATTTGCGGATTTGTATCCCAAAAAGGTTAGATTTTCTTATCTTCGGTAGTTTTGTCTCTACAATAAAAAATTTACTAGATTATTTTCCAAATTTTCCACTAAGGAATATAACCATTCATCATTCGAATTTATAATGATTAAGATGTGTTTTATGTTTCTGAGTTTTCCCCTTTTGTTACAAGTATTACATGTGTTTTTATACGGGGTACTTAATGTGTATAAATCTATTACTGCATTGTTCCTATCGTACATGATAAACTTTGAACAATGTTACTCGAAACTGTACATACAAGACCACAATGTCTCGAGTTATAAACATAATTTGAATTCTCAGTAAATCCTTCGGGGCTTTACTTTGTCTAGATTTATGGAACTTATCTTGACGCTAACGTTATTATTATAATTTAAGCTCACATAATATCACTTTGTTATTTGTTCTGATGATATTGTTCTTGAACTTTTTATGTCTAAAACTTATTTTTACTGTTATCTTGTTGTCATTTCAAAGATTTATTGATCTTGATTGAGATTTATTGATTGATTAAGAAACAATACGTATTAATATAGAACCAATATTTAATAGTTTGCCAGGTGGCAGAACTAATATGGTGTGAGACTGAAAGAGTACCACCGACTCACATATTTCTAGCGTGAAACAGTTCTTGTATTTCGTTGAAAGACTGTGGTCCTCAGCTATGGACATTGTACAATAAGACGACCATCTTAATCATTAGGAGTGGCGAAGAATTTGTGATTGACTTTAGATAAAACACTTGTTTATACGAAATTATAGATGTCCACCTGATGGTAAGTGGTCACTGCTTACTCCGTTACTACTTCCATAGTATTAAAAAAAACTTTCTCTGATCTCAGGAACTGGCAGCACAACCGCATCAAGTGCCAAGGACTATGTTGAGAGCTTGCACCAAAATTCACGAGCAGCTTTATTGTATGGAAAAAATAATGTCAAAGTACAGCCGGTAAGGAAATTTGTATTCATCAGGCAAAGATAGATGTTCTCATTAAAATGGGCACATATAAAAAATAATGGATCCGTGTAGTTAGTTCAAGTTTTCAAAATATTTAGGTTTGTTTGAGATAATAATGAACTTTTTGTTTCTGTAAAATCTTAAAGCGTTTCATGATTTGAACTTAAATTTTAGTACATAACACGGGAAATGTCTGATATGAAATAATCCGATTAAGATATCTTTCATTTTCTATATTCCACATGAATGTTTGGAATGGATTGAAATGTCACACTCATTGCATAAGGCATCTTTGATAACACATCTTTAAGATTTCGATGTAGATCAAAACACACCAATTTCTGCCTTATAACAGCAGGGGACACGCTGCTGAATTCTGGTCTGAAGATTGTGGTAAGGGAGGCATAAGTATTCGGGGCGTTCTAACTTAGTCCTCATGGATGGCAACGCATTTGTGGCTGAGCTTAGGTAGGACTGTGATCTTATCTGGGGTTACTTCCAAATGCCCATGGGCGGCTATGGACCCTTACCATTAGTCGGTCTGCATTCTCGTTTGTTACTTCCATAACGTAAAAAAACGTTCAAATTATTAACACTGCTGTATTTTTAAATCGTTAGTTACGTAAACCCGTTATATTGTAGAAGGACGTTGAAGAAGCTATGCCTGGATACCTAAGTCTGCATCAGACTGCAGCTGGATTGGTAATCAAATGGACTCCAAATCAGCTCATGAACGGTTACGCCGAAAGTGAAGGCATTGACAAGAGGTATTTCTTTATTAAAACAATTACCAATTTCATTATTTGCTACTTCAATTTATCAATTAGCTACTTTATTATTGCTTTATTATGTTTGAATTTGTTTGTTCGGTGAATCTGAAAGTTTGCTGATTTGTTGTTTGTCTTTAATATGCTTTGCTTAAATAGACAGCATTGTGCTAATCAAAATTAAGTTTGTATTTTCTTTGCTAATTTGTACATTGTGAATTGTTGTTGTAGTCTAGGTTATTCAACTTAATGTTTAAGTTACGGGCAGTTTTATCATCTTCTCCAACAGAAGACTTTTTGATTCCATTATATTTTCTTTGTTGTCTTACGTGACAAAAACAGAAAGTTATAAAATTTTCGCTCATTTATTATCAACTAGGGACTAACGTTTTCTTTTTTGTAAATAATATAACGTACCAATTATATTTAATTATTTTAGTTTGTAGATTTTTCTTATATAGAAAATCATACAAATTGTTTTCTTTTATTTTAAGTGACCATATTTTATGTAGTTTATTTTTTAAGCCTAATTTAATTTTGTGTTCGCCTAGTTGGCTGCATTTTAGGCCGTCTCTAGCTCTATCTTTATTATTGTCTGGATCGCCTATTAGTTTGTGATATTATGTAGCTTGCTCCGTTGCCACCTAGTGCATGCGTCCGCGTGCCAAAACAAGTGTATTCTGTGCAGCACCAGTCCTTGCACAGTATATAGACGCCGCTGCTACGGACCCCTCTGTATTGATTGGTATGTCGCTTGTTGTTTTATTTCTTGCTTTGTTGTTTATCGTGTGTTGTTGTTTAATTTTTATACAGTAATTTATAATATTTCCTTTTATAATAATTTAGATTTTTTATATTACTTGTTTGTTTGTCTACATGGGATAATATATTTGGTAACGAGTTCATCAATTTTGTCATGAGTCGTGTTATCATAGGTAATATTTATTTGATTAAGTGGCACTGACATAGATAGCCTATGTTTTATGCATAATTCATAAATATTAAGAATCGTACTTTTACTTTAAAAATTAAACACCGATTTTCGTGTTAATGAACTTCACTTACATGAAACTGAATACCTGTTCTGAAAATTGATAAAACATAAAGTACATATAGCATTTTTACCACCTCCTATTACATTATTTTTCATTTTCGAAATTATTATATTCAACAGGTATTGTAATCAACAGACTCTTGACTAATTGATCAAGGTCTAAGACTAATTCTGAACTCGGCTTCTTGTCAATACAAAAATTATGAAAGGCATATTAAAAAATATTTGATTTGTATGATTAACATTGTTATTATTTGCAGCGTATACTGGGCGATGTCTCTTCAAGTTTGCGTATGGGAGGTGGTCTACGTTCATGTACACAGGTCTCAGGCGAGCGACGCCCTAATACTAGTCGGCCAAGATGGAGTCCAAAGGCCTCCTATACATTTCCCTAAAGGTACTTATGTTTACAATTATTACATTATGATCCGATGATTTTATACGTTCCAGTAATTTTAAAATGGTTACTTGTTGGTATTAGTTTGCTCAATCAGAATTACAAGTTACCTAAGTTACATGTATAACAATATCAGCGGTTAAAAAGCTGGAGAGAGCTCCGCATACATCTTAATTAATTATTCAATCAAAGATTTGATCTATTGTTGATTATTTACTACATCAAAGCTTTCTGCATAAATATTTGAGATCATAATGTTGTTGTATGTTGTTGTATTTTTATTTCAAGAGTGTTTTTTTATATTTCTAACGTTTTTATTATTTTATAGGGGGGCATCTTTTGTCATTCTTAAGCAACCTGGAAACAGGTTTATTACCACATGGTCAATTGGATCCTCCACTATGGTCACAGAGAGGAACTGGAAAGGTAAATAATAGTCGTTGTAAATTAATAAAATTCAGAGTGCGAATTTAATGATTTCAAGTAAAAAGCACTTTTTAAGTGCATATTGCAATACTTTATGTACTTATTGCTATACTTTACTATAAAAATATGAGAATGGGTTTGTTTATGACTGCTTTACTAGTTTACAGCTGATTCATTTTTTGGGTATTTATTCGGTTTTGTTCAATTCAACTAATTTCATTTATGTTTCTGGTGTAATACGATAGGTATTTGGTCGTGGAAAAACAAGGCGACGACCGATGCCAAGTCTCTGTGAAAGCGGGGAAACTGAGGAACCGGAATGGGAGGAGGTCGCTGGAGATTATGTCTTCCGAATCGTGAACAACGCTATTGGTGATAGAGAAGGTATATAAAGTTAGGTGGAGAAGAATATTAATATTACAGAAGTTGCGGCAAGATGTTAATGTTATGTGGCTTTGTAGTCTTACTACAATCACAAAAATACAGGAATTCTACTTAATCATGTTTCCTCATCTGACTTGATGATTCAGTCATCTGAATTTATGACGTGATATTTATGATATATTAAATTAAGAAAACACAAATTACTGTCGTGTATTTGAATCTTTAGTACATAACTTAAATCCTCATAGAATCCAGTATAATCCTCTTTATTACACACTATAAACGTAGCAATATCATATTCACAAATAATCTTTGTACACTATTGATTTTTGAATCACTTTTCAAGTTATTTGTCACGCACTCAAAAACCAAGTAGCATCTCCCTTCAGCTATTCTTCATCATCTTACATCACATGACCTCTTATTATGAGATGATATGATGTGAATTTGTTTCATGACATGACATGACGTGATGTTTGTAACGTCTTCACACCTTAATTACTCAACCGAACATTATAGAATTTTGCACACAAAATGCCATGGGTCCAGAAAAGGACCTTTCCTCCCGTACTCATCGTCTTATACCCCCTAGGGATAGAAAAATAACTTTAATACCTACAATGTACCTACTTTTATATCTACTAGTAACTAATGATTGTTCATTTTGATTTTGATTTCCCCAGCAATGCGCCACTCCCTCCTGGAGCGTATCGTGCCGTCTCCGCCCCGCACGCCGCGCCGGCCGCTGGCCTCCACGTCCACTACGTCGTCGGACTCGTCCACCATGTCCGTGGACTGTCCGCCCTCCGCCGGCTTGAATGGACACCCGTCTGTTGCCATCGCGACACACCCCGTCGTTGAGCAGGTAACGGTTTTATAGTTTAAGACATTTATTTTCTCAAAAGATTTTACAAAAATCGCTTACAGAAAAATGACAAATTTTATAAACTAAAAAAAATATTTAAGAACCAAAACTAACGTAATAATGTTATAATTATACTCATGATACAATATAGGTGTAGGTGAAAATGGAAAAGAGGGTAAGCTACAAGTAACCATGATGATGTTATGATTATTGATGAGAATTTTGGTATATGAATCATTTTTAAGCGTATTTATACGAGAACCCCTATTTGTTTATGCAAACTGGAATATGATGGTCTAATATTTAGGAATAAGTGGTGACGGATGCCATTGCAAGGGGTAGGTACGTAATACTACGAGGTTTAGGATAATCACTGTATTTTCTTGTTATGTATTATGAAATTAGCCTTCATCTATGATTGACCATCTATGGACCAATTGACGAAATTATTCGTCATTGAGTCAATATAACGAGATTTCTTCTTCTTTTGTAAAAAAAAATAAAAAAAACCGAACACAGATTTAGTTTAGGAATTTTATGTGTAGTTATTTATGCTGGGTTATATATGAAAAAATATTTGTATGTATAACCACAAAGCTTAATATTAACTTTAACGTAGAAAATTTGAAGCGCTTATCGCTCGGTAGAGCAACATGATATGATATGTAGAAAAGACATTTCTTATTTCTCAGTGGTCTTGTCCTTGAAAAATTAGGGTGCGACTAATACATGATTACTTTACTTCCACAGACAGCTTCAATCGAGCTGGTGTGCAGTACGATGCGGCGTCAGATCATCTCGCGCGCGTTCTATGGCTGGCTTGCGTACTGCCGTCATTTGTCCACCGTGAGGACCCATCTAAGTGGTCTTGTACATCCTAATATTGTTCTTAGAGGTTTGTATTTTGATCCTGAATCAGATTTTATTTACTAATGTTATGCGGATGCTGGCATTAATGGGGCTTCGGTTTACAATTAATGTAATGCTCCAACGAATATTGATGTTTCTACCACCCTTACAAATTATTTGTTATATTTAAAAATTATAGATAAAAAATGCCATCCACTGTTAAGGACATGATTACACATATTCATTTAACAAAATAAACCTTTATTTTGTTATCTGTGTCTTTGAAAACGAAGTTTCCCTTGAAGTTTTAGAAAGCGACTTACATTTTTCTGTAACACTAAAAAGTAATAATTAAAACAGATTAGACACCGACTAATATATTGAATAAGTCATACCAACCGCGTAAATAAATTTAGACATTAATGACACCAAAACGTTTATCAAATTAGAGGGCACAGAAGACGGCTTAACAGAGGAAGTGTGGAGGGCGATGACGGATGAGAACGGTGCAGTGAACGATAAGGATGAAGTGTACAGGCTGGTGTACTACCGCGGGGTGCAGCACGAGATTAGACGGGAAGTGTGGCCGTATCTACTAGGATACTATGAGTAAGTGACAGTTTAAATGAATGTAAAATTCAATATAAGCAGTTTGGTCTTATGTAGCTCTAACTCCTCATGTTTTATTAGAGTAAGTTAACATTGTAAATTGAACCAGTTTTTTTTAAGATTTTCTATAAGTGGTGGTGGATTTTTTGACGTTCAAATATAATTCTGTAAAGGCTCTACTTTGAATAAAATATTTTTTAATTTTGATCTTTTTTAACTGCAGAAAAATAAATAGTAAAAATAATGATACTGTTAAAGTTAATGATAACAATAAACTTAATATCGAAGGAGATTTACTTGTACTACTCATATAGGATTACTTTAATTTGCTTAATATAAAATTACGTCAAGACATTATGAGGCTAAAATTTTTAATAACTAAAATAAAGGCAAATCACATTAAATGACATAATGTTTCGTTTTTCAGATTCGGCTCAACAGCCGAAGAAAGAAGCGAGCAAGATGCAGCATACAGGCGTCAGTACGAAACAACGATGTCAGAGTGGCTATGTGTGGAAGCAATAGTTCGTCAAAAGGATCGCGAAGCCACCGCAGCTTCCATTGCTCGTCTCACAGAAGCTTCAGGCAAACCACGACCAGAAACTATGGAACCTGAGGTATAAAAACCATTCTATGGTTACACATAAAAATTACAATATAACAAATTGTCATAGATGTAAATTAAAAAATATATAATAGCAAAAAGGTAACTAACCTACGGTCAATGTTTCTTAAATAATGAATATCCTAATCTACTGGTTTTGTTCTTCTAATTTACAGGTGTTTGAAGATGATTGCAGTGTTATATCAGACAACCCGCCGATTGTTTCACCGGAACCCAGTGAGAACGAACAAAAGAGAGCAGACGCTAAACCGGTTCTATCACGAGCCCCGAGTATAGATGAAGTGGACAACATCGAAATGGACTCCGAAGGGAAAACCAAAGACGAAACTGAAGTCAACGGAGAGACTGAGACGAGTGATAGTAGGGAACATGTAGATATAGACAGCGTGAAAGATCTTGATGACGACGATGAAGAGGTATATGTTAAAAGTGTTATAGAAAACCCAGATATGAGGAGGGAAAGCATAGCTGAAATCAAGAGGCTGGCAGAAGGAATTGTACAAAAGGGCGAAGGGAGAGGTCTTCTGTGTAGTATTGATAGTGCGAATGCTAATATAAACGGGAACGATGTGAAAACAGAGGAGTCAAACGAGAATCATTCAGATCAACACACATCGCACCAGCAGCATACGAGTGTGATTATAACGAATCCATCTGTGGATTTAGCGCATTCTGGATCTCCTGTTTCGGGTGGAACTACAGGTAAGACTTGTTACTGAAACTAGTTGCTCGTAGTTAATTCGCAGTAGCAATATATTGCCAGTAAATTCGCTTTTTGTCATAAATTAAGTACTTATTCAAATGATCATCAATAGTTAAATTAAACAATATTGAGTTTTTTCCCAATTTAATAGGTGTTAAAATGTAATAAAACATTATAAGGAGTTTCCCTCTACCAAATAACACCTTTCTTATCAAAACACGTTAATGTTATTTCAAGTAGCTGTATTAATAAGTGTTTTGAAGAGATCACTGAAGTTGAACTACAAAGGTGTGTTAGCTTTAAAATTGAACAATACAGTAGACATGATGACAAATTATCATAATATAGGTTGTTTTTTAATATAGGTACACAGCTATTAATTCTGAAAATAACATTATTACAGCAATAGATGAAGTTGCGAAGCAAATTATAGCATTTTTCTATCTATTTTGAAATAAGCACGGAAGCGCTTGCAAGTGACATGGTGCCCGTTGACAACGTCACGTGTTAACATTTGCAAATAAAAGCGATACGGTATGAGTGTACTCAACTATGACGTCATGTCGCTTTGATTAGCGTTTCAATAAACAGCGGACAACATCATTTCATTGTTTCGACCTTTGTTTATCTCTCTAGATCGAGGGTTACTTAAAAAGGCGTCCAAAATATAGTCACTAACTGTAAGCATAGCATAATGGGAGTATACGACAAAACCGTCTTTAAGCTAGAGTGTGTGAGTCACGCACCATGCTTATATTTCTTAGACGTTTTCTGTTTATCACTGATAGCATGACATTCAATCTAGAGGGGATATAATCAAGGCTTTCGAAATATTGTTTTTCTTAAAATCATCTTTTCTAAATAATTCTTTAATACTGTCATCATGGCTATTGTCAGCGAACGTAAGCCCGGCGCGCAGTCCGCTGGGCGTGGTGCGCGAGGAGTCGCAGTCGGCGGGC
>DWNY01000284.1:0-17867 GCA_018250635.1 Telegonus apastus | reverse complement strand
TTCTATAACATGTATATTAATTTGACCGTAACATTAAATGGCTGCAAGCTGTTGTAACCCTTATAAATAATAAAAAACAATAATGTTGCGTATAGCCTAGCTTCATCTACGATAGCGGTACATGCGCTCATTTTTGCATTGCAATAGTCCTCAATCCGCCCCTACCCGCTCCGCCAATGACACGCGCGCGATATAACGATCGGTGACGCAAGCACGCCGATCGACAGCGGAGCGGTGCCGCGGCTGTGAGCATGCGTACGCGACGCGTCATTCACATGCGGCCGGAAGCTGCCGTTGTGTGTATGCGAAATGAGCGTGTATGCTTGAGGCATTTGTGTGTGAGTGCTTGAGGGAGCTGACACACTTGATCTACGATCTGAAGATCGAGTGATTGATGGTTCGCTATATTGTATGTGAATTTGCATTTGATTTCTATACATACGTACATATGTATATGGCTTAATAATCGAAAAATAAAGGAGGGAAAAAAGTGCCTATGCTTTCAAATATGACTTTTTATAGCTTAAGTATATAACTGTATATTTTTACATTCAACTATACTTACCTTTATTTATGTACTTAGTATCAATTGCGACACAAACAATAAATGTAATAAATTAACACAACGAGTGTACTTGAAACCGCTTTGGTTTGGCAGCGCCCTTAGAGAAAATTATGAAGTCATTTCTATACCGACCATTCACTACTAATAATGTTTTGAGGATCCGCGTGATGTTATGTCTCCCACGTGCACGGTTTCGACTGCAATAATACGATAATGCTACAATCTCCCTACTGTTATGCAACAGCTTCCTGTTGGACAGTGCACTGATTGTATAAGATTGTTGCGATATTATAAATCTGCACGCAGCACTCAACTTCCTTGTAGCGAATTTATATTCCCATTCTGTTTACTGCAAAGCTTTTGCTCGATGAACTCCAGTACTGTTATAATGGCCGTGATATATTTTACGATCTTGTATCCGTATCCAGTAGCTCGTAACGACTGTGCAGGGTACTTAGGAAGTTTTAGGTGACAGCACATTCCCTTGTAGCACTCCTATTATATTTCTACTTTATCTTGAAATTGTGAGCTTCCTTGATGTCGGCCACAGATGCGTTGCCACTTCTGAAGACTAAGATGGAATACAAGTGCTATGTATGAATACCGTACCTGTAAAAGCAGAACAGAACAGCATTCAACAACGTTATAATGCTGTAATAAATCACAAATAGATTTTACTATGATGCCTCCGGAGTTTAAACACGAAGGGTTCTGCCGCCTTATAATTTTTGACGTATAAGATAATTCATCTATCATCTTCTAACAAACTACCAAATGATTAAATCTAAGTGAATAATACTTGAAATAAAGCTCTAGACGATAAAGTCAGTGCAGCTCAAATATTTTATTGCGGCCCACGCGGCTGTTAAGATCTTTAACTGTACGCACTCGTATGTTAGCCGGCGACATTCTGCCTGTCGTCGGTACAACAAATGTGTTTAATTAACATAAGATACACGAGCTCTATCCAGGTACGTTTTGACTCAGTTTATCTAGACTAGTTTATCTAAGTTCCTTGGCCTTTGCTACGGTGTACCTACTGGTCTCGAATGGATCAGTTGTTGTCTTCGAGGAAGTAAGATTTTAAGGTATAACGTCTTTTAGAATTAACTATGTATATTACATTACTTATGTGTTCAACTAGAATTAATATACTAGTTTTCGTGAAAAACTCGGTGAACGGTGATAAATATTTTGTCATGTGTGTGAATAATTGCAATTAAAATTTTCTTTCTTAACTCCTTTTAATGCAATTTAATCGAAACGTTATTAGCAATGTAAATACGAGAACACACTGATGAGTTTTTGTAATTTCACTCGCTGTAACTGGTTTCTGCCGTGACCTCTCGGTCCGTGATGTGGCAACAGGCTCGTGTGTGATGTCAATAAAACCTTATCGTCTTGTGAAACTTGAATCTGATTCAACTGGTCTAAGATCATTACCATGAATGTCACGTATCATCTATGGTCATTAGTTCTGCAATATGAAGACAGTCATCGATTTTTTGGTAATAATGCAGATGATAAACGAGCTATACAATTTCGTGTGTCTTGTTGTCGCTTACCTATGTACACTATTGTACTATTATGTGATTTTTATTCATCAACGCATATTTATTCCTCATATTATGACATAAATAATGTAAAAGATTTTATACAACATAACCAAGATATAGCACATATATCTATATAGTATCATCCGATTCAAGTTTTTATTTTGAAAGCTGAATAATGACATACATAATAAGCATGGTACTAATTATATTCGAAATATGTCAAATTCCTAAATGATTTATTCAACATTATGGTTATACAACGGTTGTCACATCGGTCAATGAAACTCCAGTGATAGGTACATCCGATCGCACTCACATTTGAATTTACACGATACATGAATTTATATTCACCTTCCACAACTACAACATCTCAAGAGTCAAGACCAGTCCATTGCACCGTTATAACAGCTCGGTCGCTCCCGTCAATGGGGCTTGGCTGCGTTTGCATAAACCGCCTCATTTAGACCAACTTCATTCATTAAATCGACCGATGATACGAGCACGCCATGTTACAAAACCGGAGTTCATATTTCAATAGTCGATATGACGACCTCGAAGTAACGATGATAGTTTCGAATAGTCGACTCCGGCTTAGCGAGTTTCTTGTCTCCCTAACATGTATTATAATCGTTTCTATCAGTGGTCAGCCTCATAATAACAAAATCGATAATGTTAATAGCTAACACCTTAGATCTCGACAACGGTATGGAAACTTCCATTATTAAAGCTGAAGAAACACTTGTTACAGGCTCGATTGCTAAGATTTATCTTAATGTACCTGATTTCAAATGGACCCTTAGTTCAACACCTTGCTCGACAGCTACATTGTATAAGCTTTCAAAACCGTTGTGGAAACGAAGATAAATTCGCATAGTGGGCGTAACGGTGACAGGCGAATCCACCGTGGAACATTGTTCATAATGTTACCCATTCGTAGTCGTCTATAACGCCCGCGCGTATATTTGCTTCATTCATATTTGTTCAGACTTGTGTTACCACCAATTTTATGTTACCCGTAACGGTGAATGATCTGTCTATATTACTTCCTGCCATTAAGTGTTGTTTAACTAATTTAAAATATATATACTAGTTTCTAGCGAAATTAATTAGGTGGAACCGGTGTATTGGCATCTCAATATTTTTGCGTTTTGCGGGTTATTATGAAACTGGTATTCGGAGGCGACTAATATTTCATATCTTCGCTCGATATTACTTTATTAGTCGAAGAGAGATGCTTTAGTGTGTCTGTTAATTTGTTTTTATCTGCTTTGCATTTATAATAAAAAAATAACTTTGTGAATTTCCGGTGGTTGCATTTTCTCATGCTTTTTCCTTCGTTGATTTCTAATAATATGCTTATAATATTTTGTCATTGCACATAAATAAAACAATAAAATATTTTACATTAGAATTGCAATTAATGTCAAAACGTTTTGCAATGAATTGCTTACATCTTTAGACGTAAACTTATTAAATTAAAATTCTGTAAGACTCTGCTCCTGTGCTTCATTATAATATGAACAGCTTCTTTATTTCTGGATCTCTATTTAATACAGAACTTCGAATAAGATCCAGTACACTCGAATTGGTCAGATGAAATAGATTGATCAATGTGTAGCCTATTGCGTTAAGCATTCATTACAAGATGTTGGTCTTCATAGGTCTCCTATAATATTTTGTTGAGCTTTACTTCTTTATGAGCACAGTGAAGATACCCATTTCTAAAATATCTTTAATATTTTTTTGCATAAAATGATACTAAGCATACGCGCATTTTGATATTAGCGCTGTTCTTGACAAAATTTTCAAATTTCAGTAATTTAAAAAGTTGATTTTCTAATACTTTCGATATCGTTTCAATAAAACATGAGCATAGAAAATATTAGTTGTAATGCAGACAGACACTGCAATTTGCTTTAGCTATATGTATTAAATTTACTTTTATATGCCTATTAATAATAATGGCGAAGAATTATTTTTCCAAAAAGTCAAATTTAAATGGCGATCCAAAACGGAGTTTCACACGCAAAGCGCACATTTTTATGGCGTTTACAGTAAATTAGCTTTCCAGTATCGTTTCCAACGAGCAAGATCTCCAGTTGCTATTACATTGTAACGATCGCCTTTCATTTTGTGCTTTCTTACTGTTTCTTGTTAAGGTTATTTTGTTTTTATTATTTTGTTGTAAGATTTTGTTTGTACATTGCTTTTGTTTGTCTTGTACATTTTACACTTCTTAAATAAATGACTAATATTAACGTCAGCTAGTAGACCAGTTACAATGGTCGAAATTCGACCATAACTAAAACCATATAAAAACTAAACTTGTACATCCAAATAAAAAATAAACTTGTATGTGTATTTTTATCTGTGCATAAGAAAAACATTCATTGTAGGGAAAATGAGGTTTAACTTGTTAAGCTGCATTTAAAAGAAATAACGATTTTTTTGACATAGACATGTGACATAGTTGAAGATATAGTTTAACATTCTCAATTTATTGTTTTATTTTGTTTAATTTAATATATATTTTGTAACACTATTATACATAAATATTATCCATCAATAATCTTCTCTGTATGAATTTTTACGTATGCCTAAGAGGAGTATGAGAGGAATATGAGACTCCTCTAACCGCGCAGTATTCAGATAAAGGTTCCGCAAATTTTCGCATCACGTATTAATATATAAATTACGTAATAACAGTACTACAGTTCAAGAGAATTTTCTTGTAGAGAGTAAATACTCACTTTATTTTCAATTATATAAAATAACCGATAATAGCTTATTTATGCTTATATTCTGATGGCAGCACTTCGGTTCAATCGTGTTCGTTACCACACATCAAGTCAATCAATCCATCTATATTTCCGATAGACGGAAACTTTGTTGCTCGACTGCTATTGTCGAAAACGGAAACACCGACGCACAAATCTCAAAATCGAAACGCATTAGGGGGCACTAAAGCGGTATCGGCCCGTCGGATCGGCGGATCGGTAGAAAGCTCGACCCACGCGGGACAGAGGCGCAAGAGGTCACCCGCCCACGGCCGATTCGCGTTTTGTAACTCGAGCGTAAGGCCGGATGCACGGTGATGGAAACATGAGGGACGCGAGGTGATGGGTGTGAAGTGATTACATTGACAAGTAATCGCGTTCATGACAAGCAATCTGTAAGGCATGTTGCTGGTCGGCGAAAAATGTGTGACGGTTTTACTGTATCGGAGGATTATTTTATATATGATTTTGGTTTTTATATAATCACGGAATTGATACATTATAATATGCAACAGGTATTCACTATACGCGGTTTTTTATCGCTGACATTTTGCAAAAAATCGGCAATGATGAAATTTGAAATTTGAATAGCGTATCAAGAGTACCCGTCGCATACCTGTTATGATGGGTTATGTTTTAAGCCTATAATTGTATTGTGTTGAAGGCTCTCACGTGGCATATTAGCTAGGCTGACCATGAATAATGCACCATAACTCTCTCTCTCTCGGAAAATCTTGGAAAATTCCCTTAAAAACTGGCACAAATCATTCTGTCGTTTAAGTATTGTTTACCTAAAGTTTATTACTTGAGTTCTGATAAGTTATGTATGTTATGAGCGTTTGGAGACTTTATATGCTCATGTAATATAGAACTTGTCTAGTTAGCTCATCCTATTCAATGATACGTGAAATCTTAACAGTGTGTCAATAAATGGATTTTTAATAATCAATATTATAGTACGTTATTAGTATAGAGCGCGCCTCGCTTCCACAGGATGCCTGCTCAATTCTCCGGTGCAGCAATTGCTATTATTGCTGGTGTAATTGATGATCGTTGCTGAATATTGCGGGGGTGGCGGTGTGAGTGCGGTCCATTAGCGAGATGAGCCGGGGGTGGATATCCGACTAGAGCTTCGGACGCTGTCATTATGCATCTGGAACGATTACCACTATCGCATCTATCACTCGAAGCCGTCGCAATTATCATATCAGTATATAACTACTATTATAGTACGGAAGAATCGCCGTTTGCATTTTGGTCTTGGTGATAGCGGTTATGCAGTCTAGCTTCATCAATTGTATCTTAGTTCATAGAGCGTCAATCAAGGATCCATAGCAAATTACAGTATAATGAGTTACCATCAATTCACGGTGATAGATCATTTACGTCGCCTATTAAATACTTTTTCTGTTTTTACTTTTTGTAATAGAGACCATTGCTTTGAATTGTGAATTGTCATTAGATATCTCATTGAAAAGTCATGGTGATGGAAGCATGTAAAACTAGTGCATAATTGGATGATGATGCTGGATAAACCGATTATTTGTGAACCTGTCTGAGCGTTGTTTTAAATGATATTGGATTCTCATATTCTGAGATCAAATTCACTATTCAGTCCAATCGAGTTGCGTTCCGAATTAGTTATAGGAATTATATTAGAATCGTCAGTGGGTTCTAGCGGTTTTAATACAAATTGCACTTATATTCTTTTTCTGCTTAAATACAAGTAATAAATAGCAGCCGCTTAATTGTCAGCGATAAGAAATCAACATTCTTTTCTTTCACCGTCTACTTAATTTTTTAGTGATACCAATAAAGTTTAATCAAACCGATATAATAAATTCATCCAGCCCACAACGAAATAAAACTTGTATGTGGAGGTGGATAGGTTAATGCGCATTTGAAAATTGTGCCCATTTCAAAATTACACACAAAGATTTCACATTAATAAAAGAAATATAACGAACGAAACAAAATATCAAACCAAAAGTCGACCTACGTAATCGGCTCACGGTTAAAATATTAAACTATAACGACGTAAAGTTAAATTAATTACGTGTTTTATGGTTCCGAGGCATCGCTTGTGGGACGGAGCGGTTATGGGAACGGGATTAAGGAAATGTTTTGAATTTATATAGCTTCATGTCATATAACTATGTCGTTGATAGTAAATAAACTGATTTTATGTCCTCGGTGATAAAATGTCATGTAGATTTGTTGTATAAAGTTTCATAAAAACACAATAGAATATACTGAGAGTCTTATTCATTACGTGTGTATGATTGACATGAACCATTGAATAGTTACTAATTAGTGTCCAACGATCATCTTCAAGTACATTAGGATTTTATTTTGAGTTGGTTGCAGTTGGTAACTTTAGGCACTTCATATAAGTTATTTTTTTATCATCGAGTTGATTAGTGTATCTCAGTACCGCGAAAGGATACGACTGCGACTATAACTTTCTCGCTAAGTGTATGTGATTTCGCTTGTGTTCTTGCATATCACGAGACATGCAAGAGTAAAAGCAAAATCTTGATATTCCTTCTCGATCCACTTCTGAACGACCACTGATCAGTGGATCTAATCTGGTTCTGATCCACAACTGAGCAGTTGGACGGCATGCTCTATGTTTGCTTATTTTTACTGTTATGAGGACTGAGGACTAAATTTGAACGCCTTGAATAAGTATGTCTCCGTAACCACGACCTTCGAAGAAAGTATCTACTAAATTTACTTACACGTAAGATCAAATTGTAAAAAATATCAACTCGGTAACTGCATAGATAGATACATTGACATTTTATATCCGAGTGACGCACATGGTGGTGCTGGAGATATCGTGTCGCGTGCCGGGTCAGAGGTGGGGGGCAATCATTACCGCAGCATAAATAAAAATAATCTGCCCGTTAAACACCGAACATCTTATGAAAATGGAGTTTTAAAACGTTGGCCATCTTTATATGCTAATGATACGTAAAGCCATTATTAGAAAAGCGATGGAGGTTTTTGAGAGAGTCGGATAATCGAAATGTCATACGACTATGTGAGCGCTTGTGATTAGACTCGCGGGTGGTGCACTTTTAAAATCGTGCAAGATATTTTGACAGTAATGTTGATTTGCGCTTCGATTGGCCCATTGTATATCAGCATCGTGATCAGATACTGCGAAATGTTAAATAAAATCTAAAACTGTATTTGCCTGTACATCTTTCTTTGTTCCATAAAGGTTTTACTTTATCTTATCTACTACCGCCTACCAATTACTAAAAAGCCTCTCAATTACATACATTTTTTATAATGTTCAAATATTAAAACATTCAAACAATTCTACAAAAGATTTGTTTTTACATTTACATATCACTTTTAATCAGCGGAATATTTGTTCTTCAAAATAAAAATGTATGTGACCAGTCACATTGCAAACACTATTCGCGGACTGACTGTTGCCTGTGACTAATATAAAAAATATAAACAATGTTTTGGATTCCACAGTAAAAATAAACTATGAGTAACATTATAAAGAGAATAGTAGTTTGTCAACTACATATATATTGTTTGTAAAACAGAATATAATGTAACAGGTGTACTGACTGTATATAATGTTTTTAAGATGTTTACGCATAAACTGAACGTTTAGATTCAATACATTCGTCGATGTATTTTCGAATAAGTTAAAAGTTTTTCATTATTACAAAATTGTCAAGATCCAATTTTCGGATGGGCTTCAAGCCGGGCAAAGTAAGGTTTCACTGACAGATTTGTTTTTTTGTCAACTTCACCCGACCGGAGTGATATTATGAGGGCTTGTATTGTAGAATAGTATCGTTGTACAATGTACATATTGAAGCAGTACAGCAATTGAGCAGATTTGTAGCATAGCATTAAAGAAAAAAAGTTACCTAAAATAATTGAAATCGAGCAGGATTTTACATATTTGTTAATTACAATACCGTATTACGCATGAAATAAAATACATACATACACATAGAAATGAAACAACATTGTTTCATAGATGTAACATATACATATATGTATGGGTCAATGTTATTCAGTATAACGTTGTAGGTAGAGGGATGGTTAATAAAATTTATCAAATAACAAATTGTGTACATTGCTAAGTCTGAGAGAGAATAGTTCGTTTTATTCTATACTTAGTAACAAGTGGACTTTCTGAATCACTGTTCATAAATACACTCAAGTTAATTTCAGTACAAACATGATTTCTACGGAGTATTGATATTTTTATTGAAATAATTTCCATCGATGGACAATTGGATTGGTCGATTTAGAAAGATGTGTATGACAATAAGATACGTTACGAAAGATTTTTAAACAAATCCAAATAATAATAGGTAATAGTACCAGAGAATTATGTTAAAAACAAAAAAACCGACTGCTTAAAATGAATTGAGTTTGATAGCCATACTCATTTGATACCCATATTGTTATAATAAAAATATTTCGTCCCATCTCACATTTTTCTGCGTATACAGCCACTATATTTAAAAAATGTATAGGTATAGCCTACGTCAGGATGACAATTGAGGCGATTCTAATGACAGCTTATATGTCAAAATTCGTTAAGTCGTTAGAAAGAAAAGGACATACATACATACAAACGCTAGAAAATATTACTCTCGTTCTGCCGCAGTTGGGTAAAAAATTAAGAACTTTCTTATTAAAACTACCTATACTAATTTAATTTCAAAAGTTTTTCTGTGGCTTGGTCTCTGGATCATAAGCAAGAGTGATCACACGACAGCTGTCAATTGGGCGTATTAAGTTACGGGAGAAATAAAACAGAAAAAAAAAGACTGATTCTGTCGGGAAACGCGAGCTTCGAGGCGACATTTTTTCGTATGTTTTTTTTTTTAAACTTAGTCCTTCCAGCCGGATCGAGCGATCCTCTCGGATAATATCGTATTACGAATTTGGTCTCCGAGCAACTCGACTGTACTGTAATGTTACATAGGATGGTACTATGTACCCGTGTACTGATTTGTAGTATCTATGCTAACATTATCTAATATTTACAGGTAAACAAAACAAGTAGAGATTGTCAGTCATTTGTGGTAAAAAAAAAAATATTTCTTCTTTACCTGATATTAGTGTGAACATGCATAATATTAATGATAGTAGAATATACTACTTGTGTGATATAATAACATACAGTGTGTGTCTATGTAGGGGCTACAGAGAAGCTTTCCATATAAAGGTAAAGAGTTTTACGAACGTCATTGAATGGATTGTAGGTACATGAAAATCTAGATGCATTTTGTATAAAGAAGAATACTTTTTCACATATAAATTAAGTATTCCTTAAATTGTTTTATGATTGTCATAGAATATGGATTCTATCAGCGGACATGATGGTTTAATGCCTTAACTTTATAATTTACCTCCGTTAACAATATCCCGCGGAGCTAACACTAATTACTTTTATGGCGTGATAAAGATTAGTATAATTTATGATACATTTTCAACTGCACTCATTATAATACTAATTCCTTATGGCTTTTAGAGCTGAATAATTTACGTCGGTTGATACTTTCATAAGTTTTACGAAACTTTGACGCTTCGCATTAGTCTACAAAGCGGTTGGAGATTATCAATGGACGCGTACGTGCTTTTACTGACATTGGGAGATTAATGTTGTGCAACCTGTGCGCTAACAAGAGGTTCATGGTTTTAGAACGTGGCAATACTCAAAGAACGTGCAAAAATTCAAAATTCACGATTACATAATGCTATTTCGTTTCCTATTTAATTGTGAAGTATACTTTGCCATGGATGTCGGTATATTTAGAGTAGGTGACACCTAAGCTAACACCTAAGCATGACATAAGACGGTATTAAGGGATTAAATTCAGAAGATAAGTGACAGAGTCTTCCTATAGCGTCATCTATCTATTGCTGTCACCAACGAGCAACGTAAAACCAAACGCCGTGATTACGGTGTAATCCACCTTCTTAGGAATGAC
The DNA here is from genome assembly GCA_018250635.1 of Telegonus apastus. NCBI lineage: Eukaryota > Metazoa > Arthropoda > Insecta > Lepidoptera > Hesperiidae > Telegonus > Telegonus apastus. The sequence continues at coordinate 6,985 of DWNY01000284.1, read as the reverse complement.
TATGCCTAACAATGGAATCTTAATGGGTAATATGAGGGGTTTTCTAAAGGTGGTAGACCTTTTTGCGGTTCGATTTCGGCGGCACCACCGCCATACTTGCTCCTCTCTTATAACGACAATGATAAGCGCTGCTTTGCTCTGGTTTGAAGTGTGTGCTAAGGTGGACATACTTATCCGAGTATTTCTAACACAGTAGGGTTACAGGGTTAACAGGAGTAGCAAAGTATCTTTGGCCGATATTGGGTAGGAGTAAATTTAATATGGTTGATCACTAATGAATGTCCATGGATGGCAGTTGCTACTTGCCCTCAAGTGGAATATGTACTCGTTTCCTACTTCATTATTTAAAAAAAGAGAATGGATTGATTATTTAAATAAAAAAAAATGGCAAAGCTTATTTATATCTCAAAATTATACAAATGAACCTTAACGGGCAGTTTGCCGGTCGGGGGCTCGTCGTTAAAGTTCCCCGGGCCAATAACGACGCGGAAGACGCCCACGTCAACATTAAAAGTTCAATCCAAAACTGTTAGTGTCATTAGGGTGACCATCCAAAAACATTACAGCGGACGTCCCTTTTATCATAATAAGTATGTTTCAGAATATTAAATATATAATATTTTTGTCATTACCTTCATAGAAAGGTAACCATAATTATGAAAGACATTCACAAGATTTAAGTTCAATATGAAACGTTTGTAATCTGATGGTTATAATCCTTCACCAGACAGTATAAAACATAATAAAATAGTCCATTGATGCAGTTTGTTTAAATAAAAGTTTCCCTTTTCTTTTTGTAGCATTAACGTAAAATGAATTAACTAATAATAAACTGATATTCATAATATTATATGTACGGAGTCTAGAAAATGTTGACTATATAATGCTCACCCTACACGTTTGCCGCTCAAAGGTGTTTTGACCACATTTCACTTTATGTGGACATTTACGGTCTTCTAGAAGATATTTGTGCGTTCTTTTTGGCTATTTTATGTCATGCTGATAGGTTTATGTTACTTCTTGTCCTAATTAAGGCTCTTTATGCCGCAATGTAGCGCGTATATCGCGGCCTCTGAAGATAATTTATGAAGTTAAGTCACGTACGGTGCGGTTAGGAGTTGGATGGGTGATCATTAGTGGTAAACTTTTATACGTGCTTCCGTGCTTCAGAAGGTACGTAGGGCGTTGGTCCTGGTAATCAATCATTGAATAGCATTTTTTAATACCTTATCGAAGGCCGTATATAATATGTTTATATAACCGCAAATATATCTGATATCTGATAGAACTCTTTATCTATAAATTTATTCTTAATTTACTTTCCTCTGTTGTTTTGAAGCTTTGTCCGTCTAAAGATAAACTAATGTTTCGAATTCAACATATGAATATTAATGGAAGTAAAACAAATGATTGCTCAATAATTCACAACTTTCAAGGATCTGCGAGCCATCGTTTTATGGCTTGAAAGTTCCGTTAATCAAATTTTGCATATTACGGCTGCATTACGCCCACGCGGCGCGCCGGTCAAAAGTTCGCCCGTTTGTCGCCCACGCGAATACCGGACATTTGACGAGTAACTATGTGTGTGTGAAAGGTGTTCTCGAGAGTGTGTGCATGTGTTTTTGTTAAGTAGCAAACGCGCATGTAGCCCACCTCATGGTAAGTGGTCATTGCCGCCTATGGACATCGGTAATCAACCACAGATAAGATCTCAATCCTACATGACGTCGGCCACTGATACTTTGCTACTCCTGTGGACTAAGTTGGGAAGCCTTGAATATGTATCCCATACCACACCCTTCAAACTAGAATACAGCAACGCTTAACATTACTGTAATAGGCAGAAATAGGTAGTACCGCCAGAGTCGAACCACAAAGGAAACCCTTATTACTGAGTGTGACGACGACGATTCTGTGCCGATGCTGGTCGGGGTAAGTTCACGCAGAATTGTCTAATTATCCATATTGGCTGTTATTGGACATATGACTGACATAGTTATCCCGCATCTGGTCTTTTTCTTTTTTCCATCTGGACCCACTCTGCGCCTGGTTCCACTATTTTGTTGAGATATGCGCGGTAACTCCGCTGTTCTCTGTAATCAATAATTATATTATTACATATGTTTAAGATGAATTCTTAAAACTGGTGAAAACATTAAAGTAATAGTCATACTGCACTTAGGTATATGCTTAGAATTTAATGGTATAGACGTAATCAAAGAATTGAAACGTAAGATCCTTTCATGAATGTAATTGTGAACCTATCCATTAATTCAAGTCCGTAAACCGTGTAATAAAATTTATTGCACGTACAATTCATTAGGTGTTAGCACAGCATAAAACATTTAACGATTACTCAATATAGATTTGCACTAACGCCTACAGGAGTTCCCAACCTTTCTGATGTAAATTTAATATTGCGATATATGATGGGAGTGTAAAGAGAAAATGTCCAGTCGCCAACTTTTAATTGATTAAAAATAGAAATAATATCAATAAAAACAGTTCCTTTTGGTGCTGGTGATACAAGCGGATGGCGAAATAGAAACAAAAATGAATAGTTGTAGAAACAATAGAAAGAATAGAAATAGAAACAGAAAATCAGTAAAATTACTATTTAAAATAAAGGCGCATAGAAATATAAGCGAAATAAAAAATCGACAAAAATGTAATAACTATTTAATTTTTTGTTTAAATGTCTACAGTAACTGTCATGCAGTAGCTTAGTTCCATTTCTTCCTGTGGGTGTAATGCCATTCAGCGGTGAAATTTAGCAATGAAAAGAATATTCTTTATTTCAAATGTACGCCTATCTCTGGCATTGGCTATCCTAAGCACAGAAAACAAAAATATTAATGGCCATTACCGCGTTTTTTACTCCAAACCATGCATGAGTAGGTATCCAAATAATTAAAGCAGGCAATTATTATGACCGTGTTCGCCAACTGATGATTATGACCAGACTGCCCTCGAGGCATTCGATATCATCGTTAGATTGGATCGGAGTCATTAGAGATTGACCTTTTGATCTCCGAGTAGGTTTCAATAGGTAAAGGTGGACACCGACTCATTACGGAACTCTGGAACACTATGCCATATGTAACAAGAGTCGAATTTTGACTAAAAAGTTGCTATGTCATTTCATCCATTGATTCAAGATGTGTCATTGTTGGCAGTGTTTGAAACTCTTGCATTTTAACTGGCTTTATTTAGATCCTGAAGCTAATAAGTTTTTAATTTGATTTCACCTTTCACAACATTTCACTGCGTTTAAATCGAAATACATGATATCTTTGTATTTCGATTGCGACCTCATCGTCACTACAACTATTCTACAACTAGTGTAATATTAAAAGTTATTACGGAAAAGGTGTATAATATAGGTACCTTCCGTGCGAATTGCAACTTTATTATTATTAGTGCGTGATCCTCTGCACATAGAGTTTCGGCTGCGTCTCAATTTTTTTTTGTAATGCTACTTTCTGTATGAATGGCTTGTTTCTTTAGCTTCTTTACAAAAGGAACTGAATGTTAATTGAGGTATAAGGAAGCTATCGCTTGAGTGTTTTATCTTATTACATGGTATCGCTTAAGTGAACGGCTACCCTTATCTCAGCCTGCGGGGTATGTGTCGCGCACACCGAGCACGACTTTCACGACGGTGGGCGTCACCTGCCGTGCCGTACTGTCCACTATCGCAAACCCGCATCACCACCAGATACGGAAATATAAACCTTATCGCCCACACATAAAGGGTGTTGCAAATGCAAGTGAGCACGTGTTTTACTGTCACTAGTGCCAAGTTATCATTTTGCACTTCAAACAAATGTTGACGCTATGTCTTCGTGTTAAGGATATGACAACGGAATTGAGAGAGCTGGTCCGCGCCCACGACATAATCACACCTCACGGTTTAGTCTAATAATTTCACGGCGGTATCGGGGTGGGGTCGCAGAAATGTCAAATTTGTATCCACAATCGTCTCAAGTATCACATTCTCATATAAATTGAAGGTTCGTTAAAGAGACTGTGAAAACGGTTGGCAGTATATTCTGAAGTACTGACAGTAACTGTCCGATGATCGTGGGAGTCACGTTAGATAGGACAGATGAAAAGTGGATGCCATTTTGCGTATTTTGCTTAATACTGATTTGACATTCTAATTGATATGCAAATTTCGCTAATTGCATCTAAATGCGAGGAGAGATTATTTCTCACACGGCCCACACGCGCTGTCAATGGAGATTAGGACAACTTTTGGATACTTTGATCGGTTGCTGAAATAGTCATTAGTGTAAGAGGAATTTTGATAGAGACATTTACGGTTTTGGTTAAATTATTATTTTGAGTAAGAAGTTTATAAAAAATAAAACCTTTCATATAATAGAAGTTGTAAACGAACATCTAGCTCATCTGTTTAACTTATAACATAGCGTCGCTAGAATTGTTGTTATCAGAATTAATAGAACAATGTAATAGTCTGCTGACCAATGGTCACCCACATTTCAGGAGCATGTTCTTACTACCTAGGTATAGGTTAAGCAGAAGTCCGTTCTAGTACTTTTGTAAGAAGACATTGCCCAAAAGCTTGAAAGGTAAAAAAATAATCATAAAAATAATAACCAACGTCGTTAACATGGGCGTGAAAAAATTGACGTGTCAGATCCAATAAGGCTGCGAAATTTCACTGAAAAATGTAGGGAAAATTGCTAAAATTACCTTAAAATTTGAAATTACGCTTGAAGCGAACGTTTTGCAACCGTCGAGTAAAGGTCAATCGGTCACCGTTGCTTAATCCACGATATTGTTTTCGGTACTAAGCTTGTAAGTACTATATGCGGTCTGTCACGCCAATAAAAAGGTCGTGCGCTTGCTTAGACTTCAGCCATCAAATTGAATAATACATCTGGACATGAAATCATGTCATATCGCGTGCTCATGTATCCGCGCCTACGCGATACAATTTTTTATAGTGCCAATAAAAAGCATTTGTCTTATGTCACACACATGACAGGAACACTGATTGACTGACAGACAGTATTCTTAAGCCGGTAGATACATGATCGCCCACCAACGACCGTTTGTTTGTCTTGTATAGGATTAAGATTTATAGAACGCTTAATCTTGATACTGTGTTGCATAATGGTCACGTATTGTCAATTGGTTCTGGTGAGTTTCATTCGTCATGCTTAAATACGAATTTATATTGTATTATGCGTTCTGATGTACAGATACTGGTGTTAGACAATATTACGATCAGACTACACGTAGGTATATTACATTACAACGCGATGGAACCCACGCCTTACCATTCCGCGGAAAGTTAGAGTCAAGAGTTAGTTAAAATTTTAAGCCAGATTCAGAAAATTTCGCTGCAGTATGTATCCATGATCGACTTTCTGAACATAATAATAGTCACATACATTTGTTTTAATATTCAACGCTGACGCTTGCAGCGCAAAGCAAATTTGCTTTAAGGGTTGCGGCACGTGACCCTCGAGTCTTCTCACTGTTTCGTCTTTGCGAAGAGCAACGAGACGAGAGGTAAGTTGGGTTAGGAAGGAGTTCGGTTATAGTGATTTTGCTTGTGTGATGGCAATGTCGTCAACTGATTATTGTCCCACTGCTGTGCACGGGTCTTTTTTCAGAGTGAGAGGTCTTTTAGGCCATAGCTCATTACGCTGGCCAAGCACAAATTGGTAGACTTCACACACCTTTAAGATTTTTTTTAAAGAACTCTCCGCTCTGCAGGTTTCCTCGTGATGTTTTCTTTTACCGTTAAAGCAAGTAATAATTAATTTCTAATATGCATATAACTTGGCTGGGATTTGAACCTCGGAACCCCCGATTGAGAAGCCAAGTTTCTACCATTCGGCTATGACTGCTTCCGATGGCAAGGTTACCGACTCAATATAAAACTATATTACTTCGATGACTACTATTAACTAGGACCCAATGCCCGTAGATGTGAAATAAATAAAGCTCCGACACTCATTGCCCCACACTTCGTATTTTCGTGTATCGCTAGTGCCATATTAATACACAAAGACGAATACAAAAACCCAGACCCAGAACAGAAATCCACAGTGACCATTCAGAAATCTGGATGGGGATCGAACCCGGTGCCCACTGTGACAGACCGGTACAGTGACCGCTCCGCCACGCGGGTCTTGAAATAATCCACGGAGCATTCGTTTTAACTTTAAATTATGTCTTGAATCACTCTGTGTTACTCTTGACGATATATAATATCAATATCACGTATACATATTTTATATTCTTGTTTATTATATTTGTAAAAATAGTAACAACCCATTACATTTAAGCACAATGATAAGTGTTATCTTAAGTAAGTGATTATAAATCAAACATTATGTGTGTTTAACATGATACGTGTAAGTGTGCCACGTGCGATAATGTAGTTTTTTCCACGATCACAACGAAGCTATTAATATTTGACTAGCCGATCCCCACGGTTTCATCCGCGTTAGAGAAGTAGTAAAGAAGGTAAACACATTTAAACAAGTAATACACGGCTCTAATATGATAGCTGATCTAATGCACGTAATACCAACTGACATTAACGTCCGCGATGGCAGCCACATGCGCGTAGATCGCGCGCCAGTACTTAATTTAAAAATTAAAGTAAGTTACGCTTTAGACCTTCAGCTATCTTTCAGTGAAATTCCCATCAAAATCGGTCCAGCCGTTTAGAAGATTAACTCAGCCGAACAGACAGACAGAAAAAAAAATAATATGGCGTTTTTGTTATTGGTATTGTGTATACTTTCATATGCATTAAGTGAAAAGTTGTTGTTTTGACATTACAAACAGACACTTCATATTTATTTATTTGTATAGATATAGACTATAAACGTACGCCCTATCATCGCCAAAATAAAATCATGATAAATCATTAGTGTCATTGTGCACATATCTGTAATTAGTCTATCTAATCTATTTTTAAAATCTTTCTGCAATGCCC
>DWNY01000283.1:0-17881 GCA_018250635.1 Telegonus apastus | reverse complement strand
AGCCTGGTATTCGGTGCAACAGGTCCGCGGTCGGCCGGTCGCATGCGGAGCGCGGCTACCAGCCCAGATAGTCACACCTGTGTCACTTCCGCCATCACTGATAAGGCGGCTCGATCTATTTGGAGCCTCTTAACTTTTATGTGCAGTTACTGACTGGGTTAATAGGAACCGTACTGACTTGTTTGTGAAGTGTGATCGTATGCGTGCAATTAGCATGCAACTGTTGACTGTAACATATTTAGTAGGTAGACCTACCTAATCACGAAATTTAATGGACATATTATAGTACTCAATTCCTGTATAAGTAGTTAAAATTGGAATATAAGGTCCCTCTAGTAATTATATTCTAAAATGATAGTTTATATAGGATTTTAGTAGCCTATCTATGTTGCAAGTCCAAACATTATAGAAAAAGACCGAGAGACAAATATAGCTGTCGCCATTTTGGATTAGATTCAATATTTATTGAATCAAGTTATAATTAATTTACAAAAAGTTACATTAGAAATTAATTATGTAATGAGTATATGATTTATTTTTAGTCCGAATGGAAAAATCGATCAGTTACGGTAATTAAATGATATACGAATAAAAATAGTGCGTATCTTATCTTTTAGTAATAATGCATGGAAAAAAGTATGAATTATAAAAAACAAGTTATTCAATAATGCATACATTAAATGTAATAATCGAAAGCCTTATTAAATTCAATTTTAAATAATTCCACGATATTTAAGTAACACGATCATTTTCAAAGGAAGAAAACTATGTTTGTTTTCTTGTAAGAATAGCCAAGGTAGCATAACGCGGAAGCAGCAGTCTTATATAACCCAGCAGAGACCACCGAGCGTCGGTCGTTGACAGAAGTGGAGCTGAACTAATGGGGAAAATTAATATTGCTGGCAATGGCTTTGTAACACAAATAGAATATTAATGATACTCTTTACTGCTACACTATGAAGGGTAATGTCCAGATTGAATTACTGCTTTATTAATTAGAAAGTCATTTTGACTCGAAAATATACTGTGCTGAATCTCTTTGTCAATAGATGTTATGGAAGTCGATTGTGGTATTAAATTCGGGAGATAAGCAACCTTGTTTTCCTAGTAAGTGTAGCTTCCTCTAAGTCGATAAGTTACTCATCGAACACCTACAGAAAATCTTTACGATAGTGGCAGACACTCCTTTTTGCTAAGTTAAAGATAATATTATAAATAGAATACCTACGTGTTCTAGCACGTTGCAATTGCAGGATCAAGGGAACGCTCCGATCATCCAAATATCTGTAATAAAAAGAGATACATTTTATAGTTCTTCTGTTATTTTACATTTTATTGTTTTTGTATCTTAATACAAACGTTAGTATGTTGTCTATTTCTGTTATCAACAATTAAATCAACAAGCATAAAAGTCTTATTATATAATATTTTATGATTGTTTTACTATAATTTACTATCTTAAAGCACGGCATGCGGTCATATGATCATCATGTTTATTATGCAGAGTTTACGATTTCGCTATAAATGTAAACGTTGCATTGAAATATGTTTTCTGGGTGGTCTTTCACCCACGAAGTACCAACACACGTCTTGCACCTGCAATATACTTAAGAATTTCCATTTAATTTCTTATTTGTATTTTAATAGTATCAGTTTGTGTTTATTCGCGCTTATCTCCGAAACCATTGAACCGATTTCAATGAATTTTTTGAATATATTTTATGATGAGAGTGTATTCTCGTATGTTTAATTCCATTCTTTCTTACATATGTCTAAATTTTTATTGAATGTACGAGACAGTAGACAGAAGCTAAGATGGCACATATCAATTTCCGTTTATTTTTCTTGTATAGGTACGTTCAAAGCGGATTCCGATTTCCTTTCCTACCTACGGAAACAGTAACAATTAATCATAAAGATCCTGAATTTAAAGGAAAAACCCATGTGACAATGTGGCCCACGAGACATTTCACATCCTATGGTTTCAAAAGTATAGTTTTTAATTCATGGTAATTTTCAAAGTCGTCCAACCGTTGGCTGTTGTGGGTATACTTTAATAATTAACATATAACAACAAATCTACTATTCTACGAAGAAATACCTTCTTTGAAGAATTGAATTTTATCATAAAAGGGTGTCCCCATTCGATACGAATGGTGTGTACTGTGTTTCTTTGATTATATTTTGCTTTTGATGTTCACGCTCCGTTTCTAGGCCATCTGTTTATCAAATAAACATTAACATTAGTTAGAAAAGAAAATGTTGAAATGTTATTTATAGTAGTAAAAGATATTTTATCTATGTCTTCTCACCGTTGTATAGAGTCAAACATGGGAGGCATAATTAAGACGTAACATTAACATTTTTCAGACTAATGAGTTAAAGTGGCAGCAGAAAGGCGAAGAAGCAAACTTTGATTAATAGATTGTAAAGACAGTAGTAATTAAACAATTAGTAGCACACCTGGTGGTACAAACCAAAACAATGCATCGAAGTTATATTAAAATTTGAAATCGATTAAATGAGATTTGGAGTCGCTGAGTAAGCTAAGTTTTATAAATAGGGGTAGTATTATAAGAAAATCTTACTACACCCTTTAAACCAGAATAAATTCCATTTCAATCTCTATTATTCTATATAACTAGAGAAAGTGATTGTGGTGCTACAACCTTCGAATCACACAGTTATCTTTAAACAGACTATTTTAAAGTAATTTGTTGTTTGTCCAAAAGGTGCCATTGTGAGTCGCAGGAGAAGTCTAGTTACTCCTTGATATTTGTCATGATTAACGGTAATGTAAGCATAAACATTACCTATTAAGTAGACGTCTGGTATAAATGCTTACGTACATAGTTGCCAATTAATAGTAGCTATATAAGAGACAGATTTAAGAAAGCTAAGCTTTCTGGTTCGGTCGAGTTATTTGAAAGCGGAATAAGAAAAAGCGACTTGTCGAGTTCATTTTGTATTTGATCAACTTTGTCTATGTATCTAGGTAAAAATGTCACGTTGTCAGTACTGTCGTATATGTTACCAGATTTCTCTTTATGATAACTCTGAATTTGAATATAAATATTATCTGTCATGTAATTTTCATCTGCATATCTGATTTTGGTCTGGAGTGCATTCGACATAGAGTTATTATACATAGAGTAGGGGTAAGGTAAGCTTGTGTGAGTGTTAGTATCTAACAAATAAGAAAATAGGGAAGATGAAAGACATATACTCATCTTTGTCAAATATAGGTAGATAGATAGGTTACCTCATTTGCTTTCTCTTTTTTTCGATGGACACATTTTAGGCTGGCTTCCCTGCTCTATGTATAATAACTCTAGGGAATTCGATAGGAATACTCTCTACATCATTTTTTTTTTTAAGTAATTATTAATGCTTTTCAAAAAATAGAGTCACTATAATTTTTGGAAAATATAGATCATTTTTCCTACATTATACGGGAGACTTTTTAAAATTCGCATTCCCAAACTCTGAAAATAAAGATCACATGCATTTAAATGAGGCCTTGTACGTCGGTAAGAGTGCGGGCAATTTAAAGTACGGAGTGTTTAACGGATTCCATTTCATTTTCCTCGCGCATCTGGCCGCGTGGAGAATGCATGTAAAAAGCAACGTTCTCTGCGCCAACTATTGCATTAGTAATTTGCCACACATGTTACAAACGTTTAATACGTAGCCTTTAAATATAAACCCTTAAGATTGAAAATTAAACATTCAAACCCGTGTGAGGTATAATTTTGAAGCGATGCTCCGTACCAAAGCTGCGTTTCGTTTCTGCCATAGATAATTGTTATGACGAAACACGTGCGGTGCGTTACGATAATGATACGCTTGTACAGATTATATTACATCGATGTTTTTCGTTGCGATCGTTACGCTCAGTGTGGTTATGATTTTATTCGGATTTAACTTGTAACAGTAATTGTAACAGATATCTGTGTACAGAATGAATCTAAAAACGCCTCTTTAATTCATTTGTAACATTTATAAAACTCTTAAAAGGTGCTGCGTGTCAAATGAAAATATGAGAGTTGCTTTTAATTTAGGATTTAACAGATTACATCACAGCTTACTCGTATTTAGGACACTAAAATCCGTGTTGATTATATATTTAGTTCATTTAGTTGTTAATTATATGAGAATTGTTACAGGATATAGTTGATTATCTATTAAGTTTCGTTTTGATTTCTTTTCGTCATGATTTGCGTGATACAACACGTATTTACGATTATTATTTTATATTGGGGTGCAAAAGATTTTTGTTCGGATATTATCTCGCACAGCCTACAGTTTATTGCAAATTGAAGCTTGCGCGTTACCAATCAATGACAATGAAAGTTTATTGGCTAATAAACGGCACAAGTAAAAGTTATTGGATATGTGATTGGGACGTATTAACATCTCGTGTAGGTATAGACCTTCGATATAGATTGAAAATATCTAAATAATACTTATATTGTTTGAATTTTTGTTCAATGATGAAGACATGTGTGCGTGACTCACACAAACTAGCTTGATGACGGCGTCGTATGATTGATCGAATGGTTCCATTACGCCATTTTGATTGGACAATAAAGTTGAGTGTTGTAAACATTAGCGATTTAGAGGCTAACAGTTAGTGAATATTTTTTTAGACGTTTTTTTTTAAGTAAAGCTAGATCTAGAGTGTATAATCGAAGAGATTGATTAGTACTGTATGCTTATTTGTTACTTCCATGTTGTAAAAATATATTCATATAATTATGCGTATATTAATATCTAGCTATATAAGTGTAAATATTTTTCGTAGCCATACAGCACGGTGTACTAATTCCGCACATATTAAATTAAATAACGTTACGGAATTTGATATCTCTGAAACATGCAAATCACTTGCTTCATACACATTTTAACAGTCCAATTAAAACCTTACTCCTATTTTAACGGTCATGCAATTAGCATGGCGCGTGTCTGATTAATGGATATATTTCGTATAATAACGTTCATATTAAATTTTCACTTTTTACGGATAGTGTATGATAGAGATTTGATTGTCGAGTAGATTATCGTAGTACTCTCAACGAATCCTATACTTTAAACATTAATTGATAACTTACACCTAGTGGTAAGTACTCAAAGCCGCCAATAGATTTTTTATACCAACCCAAATAGAATTTGAAGTATTGCTTTAAGTCCGCCCATAGACTTAGATTTTTTGGGTCAGCCATCGAAGTATTTTTTGCCCATGCGGATTAACTTAAAATCTGTAATATTTCATAACACTGAATTAAAAGAAAATACACAACATACTCTGTTTTTGTATGACAGATAAAATTGTAACGGTACACCACAGTGAATGGATGAAAAATTACATTTATCATTAATTTAATAGATAGATACAATATTACTTATTCCACACTTAGTGGGATACAACGAAAAGATACCAATATTTATTTTCGAAACAGGTTGCATTGGTAGACGTGTCGTGATGAGATGCACATTTATGATAATGAAAATGAGAGACTGGGATGGGAAGTAGACGTTTTGTATCGTTCAACGGAGGCGCGAGTGGAATTGTATGCTAATTTAAATGTCTTTATAGTTTAATGTGCGTGGGAGAAACACGTAGTAAATCGTCATCAATTTTGTTATGAAAGAATATTAAAGTAATAACACAAGTATGAACATAATTAGTGTATGATTCATATATAAAAATCTGGTATAAGGGTTCTACCAGCTAGGTTCCTTGAGTTTGACAGTCATGATACGTTTTGACGAGACCAATAGATTATTAAGTGTTAGAAGTGTGTGTTTTTTTAATGAAATAAATATTCTCAACTCGTTTGCTTCTTTCGGCGTGAACATTTTGGATTTGTTTATTTTCACCCTTAGAACGAAAAGTATGTTAATCTTAGTAAATGTTTAACAATTTGTATTCAAGATTTAGGATTTTCCTACTTTATTTACCTACATTTGGAAATGTAAGGGTATAAAAAAGAAAGGTTTAATAAAATATTGGAAAAGGATCATCCTATGTTATAATTAATTAAAGATGGAAGGATGGGATGGGATGGTAGATGGAAGGAAGGATGGAGATCACATTGAAATTCCACCATGAATGTTGTGTACATTAGATGTCCATCACTAAAGTTATAGTCACTTTGTTAGAATGGAAAATGTTTACAGAGGGATATCCATAAATGCCTTTAAAGTAAAGATATGAATAGCAGTTACATAAAATAAAAATCAAAGTAAGACCAAAGTCACTGGTTTCATAGTTAACATTTTTTCTTCAAGAGCCCGTATTTTTTCAAAAGCGCAACATTATACAATCGCGCCCCGACACGTGTAATAGCTTCCGAGTTTTCCCGAGGTTGCTTTTAAAGTGTTTCGTTCATACCTATATGTTATATAAAGCCGAGTGGCTCACGTTTCCCGGGTTAGCCCCCAGCCTAGTCTTTCTAGTGCCTTAATGATGAGTTTTTATTCTTTTTGATCGTAAAACCGGAGCTTTAATATTAAATATTCACATTTTATATTTTCGCATTTTCTAGTAATGATGTTGGAAAATATTTCCTAAGCTAAGAACAAAATAAAGCTCGTTTTATTACCATTTTATACTGTTATATAAAACATTGTATTTTATGGCTTTAATTTGAGCTGATCATTACGTTATTTACAACACCCGTGAAAAAAATCATATGAACATTACAGTGTTGAACATTAATTAGTTTATTTCAACTAGCCCATGAATATATGACACGGAATTAAGTAGGCAGGTTAAGTAGGTACGTACCTATATTTAAGTTAAGCACACATTAGATCTAGATACGTATAACATTTTTATAAAGTTCGATATAAATAAAAGACTATTAATCCGAATGATAATCATTTAAAAAAAAAAATATCAGACAACTTTTCCACACCATTAAATAAATCTGTCAAATCTAAAAAAAAGGCACAGTAAAGTTACTTATACGAAAATCACTAATCAACCACAAACATGACACAATCAATCAAAATGGATTTCAAAAAAGATCTTTTCCACTTTCTAAACGAATTAGTGGTATAACTAGACTGTCATAAACAGACAGCTAAAGAGAAACATTGTTTGTTTTACGCGGAACTGTTAATTAAATTAATATAGACTTTTGTTTACAAAATATTTCAAACGTACAAATCTCTCGCAGTTTGTTTACCTAATCTTACATGACTTGGCATGTCATTACAACGGAAACATGTGCACGATTACAGAGTAAAGTATAATTAAACGGACTAATGTCCATTGAACCCATACGTGGTTTCGACCAAGCGTGATTACGTGATTACATGTGAAGTGGAGGCCGCGGTGAGTTTTTGTTACGACGACATGTGAATTACCTCTAATGTAACACATTGATTGTTCTTGGAGGTCAAGATTAATTTCATGGGTTGGGAGACGTTAGAAGACAAATCGTTAGTAATTACACCTTTAAGATATCGTTTTTGGAGGTTTATAAAATTAAATGTTAAGTTTTACAAGTGAATTGAATATTATTTTTAAACTTTTCTATTAGTAGACTACTGAAATTGATATTACCTACGAGATAGATGCGTATAAAAATAGGTCCATCGTGGGCTTGTTGAGGCCCAGTGGGTTAATATTACACAGGAACAAATACAATTTGGTTAATACCTAAATATAGACTGAGGTATTAAAAGTATGAATGAAGTTTCATGAAGTGTCACTGATTGAGGTATCCTCTTTATATATAAGTTTCTGTTGAACAATAGACCCATTGAATTTTCATTCATCGGAAATTAAACCCTGGCTCAACCCGAAGCAAATTCATGAATATTTTGTTATATAAACACGATTCATGTAATGAAATATTTTCCGTTATTTATATGGAATATAGATAAAAATACGTGCTATGAAATCAGTGATTTATAATCCTAATATTTGCTTGATGCAGAATTGCATGGCCGCGTTTCAACCTGAATGAACTCTGGCATTCATTAACGTCGATAAAAGTTTTCTATTCAAAAGTTTTCGCATTTACAGTTAGCAGACTTTGGCGTTGCTAAAAGCTTTGCTATATTGAATACTATATTTTTGTAATTAAATACAAATATACCTGTTGTAAGTATTCGTCTAGATATTCAAAATAATATAGACGGCAGCAATTCATTGCAATCAGTAAATGAGGCACAGTTTACATTTACAGATACGGTGAATAAATGAACCAAATTTCGTCGCAGTTGTAAAGTAGTCATGGCCGAGTTTTAAACAAATTTGTGAAAGACTACGGGTACTCAGTAAAACATTTTTGGTTGTTGATATTTTGACCCAATTACATTAATTTTGGTCACGGCGACGAATTTCGCGAACAAATCGTGTCGACGAAAGACGATAACCATCTACGAGTAGTTTTACTGTGTCAAATAAACCATCCGGTTAAAAACTAGAATTTTGTTAATCCAGCGTAACGCCAATACTTTATGCAGGAACGGATGTAGATTGTAGGTCTATTGCACATGGATTGAACGAGCAATGATTGCAGCTTTCCAATCGATAGACGGGACAAGCCGAGACAAGGTATATTAATCACTGAGAACCACTTATTTGTGGTGAGTAAACTGCTACGGGAAAATATGAACCTATAGCCTACATTGAGTGAAAGTCGATAACTCAGCTGAGTTTACGACGTCCACACAACTAGGATATGAATATATGTTATGAGAATTAGAAATCAGTGACACTTAGTTCAATATTTTTTGACATATTTTTTGGACAAATTAAATTGACTTGACAACCTTATCGACTGAGTCATTTAACCGTGATAAAGACCGATTGAGCTTACACAAAGCTTCGCCTAATCTCTGTGCAAACAAGAAGCTGAATTGAAAGCAAGTGGGATTGAAATTGTCGCTAGCTGCCGTCTGCGTCCTCGATTCACGCTAACGGTGTCGTCTGACGTGAAATTAACGAGTCATTGGTGATGCTGACGACAGGGCACGTGTTGCTTGTACCCACGTGACATATGCTAACATTGTTTTGACGCGAATTTCGATAAAAAAAAACTTGCTAATTGACACATAGCAAATGACATGTTTAAAAATGCTTATCAAAAATATAAATGATTTTATTTAAAGTAAAGTTTTGCCTATACAGAATTGATTTTGAATGTTAATAAAATTGACCACTATTTCGCAAGGTCTTTAGTTATGGAGAAGAAACGGTGAAAGAAAATCAATAAAACAAATTTTGCAAGAAAGGTTACATTTACACCGTAACTTACGGAGAAAGCGGCACGCAACAGATTTAAAATTATTTTGGATTTGTCTTCATTTAAAACAATACTGAATATCCTTAAATCATTGAATAAAAACAAGAGTTAAGAAGTGAATAAAAGGTTTAGTAATGAGGAAATGTTGATTGATTATGTACACACAATCATCAGCAATTATATTATTCAAATAAAAACAAATTTTAATGCAGAAGTATTGAATTTTAAGCTTCCTTGCATTAATAACATCCGCGCGCAAATGTTAATTAAAGAAACACTTGATTGTTGGTGGGACCTTGACGATTACGTTCTCTATGCAAAAGAAACAATCATTTGTGACCTTTCAACTTTTTATATTACTATTGTATTTATGAACGCTGGCAAAAAAACTTTGGCGAGCCTAAGGAATATCTTTAATTGTATACATTGTGTCCTTATAATTAAATCTTCAGTTCATTTTTGTGTGTTATATCTGACTGACTTTAAAATAAAATGTGTAAAAATTTTAACTATGTCACTCTCCTTTTATTTTTTTGCTTTCTTTGGAAATCTTCCTGTTTTGTCGGCATTACATGTAAAGTAAATCCTGTGAACGACGAAGAAATCTGAATCTGATTAGTTGGTGCTAATTACTTCTCCGCGCCATTACGTCAATATGTCAGAAACACTGTAATTGATGATTGAACGTTTGGTTTCAGAATTGCTTACTTGTCTAACAAGTGACTTGCAAAAAACTTGAACCTAACTTTATTAGGTACGTATCGTAATAATTATTATTAAAAATCTAAATTCTAATTGTACCTACATGGGAACTCTAACTTCACTTTATTAAATAACGCTAACTGAAAATTAGATAATTGACAAATTTAATACCGTCCTTGTATATATCTCAATATCGAATGCTTAAAGCTCATTCAATAAATCTTATGAAATTTTAGACAGGTAGAGTAGCCATTAAATCCGGGTCTGCGACATTCAGCTGAGTCAAGCTTGTCAGGTCTAATCTAATCTCACATGACGGAGGGTTGAGGACAGATTCCGTCAGGGACGTGGTCTGCGGTACTACGACTCGAAACCTGTCGTGTGTTACTTTTTTCGGATAATCTTCCCCTAAGGATTTGTCGCAATGCGTGATGATCTCTAAGATGTACAAATTTATGTACAAAATTCTAGGAAGTTAAAAAACTTATTTATATGTTATGAGAAAGAAAAACAGAATCCTAAGAAATTTCATGTTTGCAGGGCTTTTTACGTAAATAAAACATTTTCCAATTTATATTTGTGTTCAGTTTAATTTTGGAAACATAGTTCTTAACGAGTTCTTATGTCATGACATTTCTAATATTTCTTAAAATATCGATCAAGTAGGTACGTAATAGTATAAATTTAATGATTTTACTGACTATAAAAACGATTGAAAAGTGATCATTCCAACCTGTCAGGTCTTATTACATTAGGGCATTTGTTCCCATTTTACATTCATTTGCGGAATTTCGAAAAGTGACGTATATTTTTGTACGGGGAACGAAGTTCGTAGATTCATAACATTTGTTTTGTAAGTCAAAATAAAAGTTTAATTAATAAAAAAAAAAAACCTTTGTTCACAATTTCATTGATGAATTATTTTGTCATGTATTCCGATTGTTATTTAGGCATATTAAACATATTGTCAAAATTAAAACTGGTGTAATTCCGTATGTGATCTTACAAAGTCGCACCATTAATATTAGCGTTCGTGTATCAGAGTGGATATCCTGAGTCACGATTTGTCGAGTCTGTAGGCCTAATCTCGTCGCAACTGAAAGCGTAGATGAAACCTGTCAGCAGGTCTTAGGTTACGTCGTTTTTATCAGTATTCCCAGGGTTCCTTTTGACTTGAGCTTGGAGCCGATCCAGATCGCCCAGACGAAACGTACCGACTTAAATACATTTCCATATATTTGTCGTCAGGGAAAACCGTTAGACATGTTGCGCAAGAAATTTATTTCTGATCAAGTTTTGAAAAGTTTCATACTATTTTATTATAGTAATAGTAAATTTGGTATGTTTTCGAGATTATGTCGCTTTATTGATTCATTTGAAAATCACTGCACCAAATCCCATGCATCGATTTTTATATAGGACCTTGAATGTTTAGTGTTAATAAGTAAACTTCTAAACATTGAATTAGGATTACACACGGATAGATATTTTTAAAAATGATTGTTATAACCATATGATGATAATGATACTTTTAAATTTGAACCCATGTAGGTTTTGTAAAGTATCTATTATATTAAGTTATTACAAACATACAAATTTTAATCAGACAGAGATGAAACGTCCACACGATAAGCACATATTACAATACTATATTTCAAAGGTAGAGTTACGTCTCGAATAACCTGTAATGTAATACTGACCCGTGTCATAATATATTGGCGTCGGATGTTGTATTGTTAACAGCATGTTAATTTACCGTGACTGTTGAGCAATATAACCTTTAACAACATGTGTTTTATGATTATAATCATAGTTATAATTATATTTATAACCCTTCTTATTTCCTACTTGCCCCACTGCCCGGTATAGGTTTTTTCCAACAATGAATGGCAGAAGAGACTTGAAGCGTGCTACACCACGCTTCTCCAAAGCGTGCTGGTGAAACCGTGTCGGATGTTTTCAAACTGCCCATAAGGCGTCCGACGAGGTTTAACGACTGCTATCTGACGTGAGTCTGACGATTTTATGTGCCCTTCGAAGTACGGGAGTGCGCACGAAATTTTGCTATTATCGGTCACCCATCCACCTTCTGACTGCGCCCGACGTTGCTTAACTTTAGATCGATTGACATTTACTTGCCGCAGGGCTAAGCGCATTCCCTATGCGCAATTAGAATTATACTTATAGGTACATAACCTACTTATTAAATTAAACAAATTATGATACATTTAAAACCTGCCGCTGTTTAAAAATAATTAAACGAATGGGAAAAATACTGAACATATTTTTTTTAACTTTCGTTTAATTCACTAACTGTAATAAAATAATAAAATAAATACGGGAGTACGGAAATTATACCTACATTACATTTCATTTCGGAATAATATAACGTTTTTTGCATACAGGTAATTGAAAACTTCGTAAGCATACTTACACTTAGGTGACGCTATGGTTAACAGTTATTTATAGCGAAATAACCGTTCAAATGCAAGTACCATCCAAGCGCTAAACTAAACAGTTATGGACCATGACACTATAATTTGACCGGGTGTTAAACATAATTATGGTACGTTATTTGTGATTAATTTCCGTGTTACTTTAGATTTAGAGACCAAAGTAATAGCAATATAGAAACAGTCACAAATAGATATTTGCGACTGTTTCTATATTGCTATTACTATATTGCTATTATATAAATAGATATATAAAGCAGATGCTTTGAATAATTCAGATCACTTCGCATTAGGTATCCGATCACTCTAATTTATATGTATTTTGTTTATTGAAAATCAAAAATTGGCCAGTTTGGCTACGCTTGTTCATAGAAATGAAATCATCTAAATTTCAATTTCATATCCCACATTGATATACAATATCTACCACCTCTACATATATACATATACGTAGCTAATGTTTAAAACTATACCGGTTCGTTATAGGAGACGATTGACGTATGGAACATTATTTACAGTACAATTTGATTGGTAACGACCACTACATGAGTTAAATAGATCTTATGTATAGCCATATATAAAACGAATCTTGTTTTTATGTTGCGCACTCGTCAAAGTGACGCCTAACTATAAACAGCGGCAAGTTCACACACTTATTCATGTAAATAATTAGCTATTACAAGTATTTTAGTCGTTTCTTCTACAATAATGAGTGTAAGATTATCTTGGGTTATTTAAAGTCATACATAAAATTATTAATAGATACTTGTTTATGTGTATGTTACGCGCTTATACCTGTTTAGCTGGATTTTAACGATTTGCTTATGCTTTTTTCACTGTTAATCCGTTTTACCAGAGCCTTAATTACTATAAACGCTTCGTAAAACCCTTAGATACGGAATATTGTTAAGAATATGGTATTGCGAGGTGTAATCGCTTGCAAATGACCCGCGGCATCGAACAGGTCCGCCATTCTCGGTCAACGGCTCGAGAAATTGCATCCAGATTATATTTTGCGTTGCCCATTCTGATACTGAATTACGTTCATTTTGAAGGTGTATGGTGTATAAACTTTGTATGGTTCGTCTTCGGAGTTCGTGGTTCGTGTTCGTAACGCCTGTTTCTGTTGACAACAGGTTAAGCGTTGATATATTCTGGATTTAGGATGCGGTAAATGATAAGTATGTACTTAACCGCGGCGTACCAACTTAGTCCTCAAGCGTAGCAACGCATCTGTAACCGATCCCAGGTAGGTTTCTGGTATATCTTGGTTGGTTACAAATTTCCAAGGACGACAATAGCCACTTGCCATCAGATGAACCGTATACTCCTTTATTATCCCTATATTATAAAAAATGACCTGCGGCTGAACAGGTCCGCCATCCTCGGTCAACGGCTCGAGAAATTGCATTCAGATTATATTTTGCGCTGCTCATTCTGATACTGCGCTACGTGCACCGCATTATTGGATATTAATCTCCGCTCACTCTGAGTAACTTAAGATATTTTCATCTAACCATTACGACTATTAAATGTGGTAGATCTCTTCGTGTTTTGTGTCGGGACGGGTTTATAGTTGCGGTGAAGCGCTAATGTGTTCAGGTTTGAACGCACACCTTTCACATAATAATATACTTACATTATCAGTCTTAGTCCTAGTGGGATTTTGGTAACAGTAACAGGTGAGGATAAGTGTGTGCAATTAAAAAGCAGAAGCACTAATTCCAATTATTTTAATCAAATTATGGCAAAGGGTAAACTACTGTCTAGCTCTGCTTCAATAGTGTTATCACACGTATAAAAAGAAATTATCAACGTTGAGAAAACTCTCAACGGATTTTACAAGCTCCGATGACGTTATCATATCGTACTATAAAGTATTGCAAAATATAACATCACGTTCAATAGTATCAATGCAATAAAAATAACGTGTTCAGTCAATTGCCGAATACTACAGCTGTTAAAAGATTATCCAATCGTAAGAGCCTTGCGAAGCGAATTCACCTTCATAATAATTACGGACGCAATTGTACGGAAAGTATTAAAATAAGTCAAGGTGACGGAACAATTGTTTAATGTTTGTTCAGAGCAGAGCTAAGTCCATAAAGTGTCACAGAAAATCGATTAATGTTTTTACAGTAGTTATACCCTAAATGTATCTTACTATCGAATAATATCAATTGTTATTTCATTACTGAATCTTGAACAAAATATATTTCTGCGTACTTTTTTTATAATTTGGATGTAGTAAGTAGTAAGTGGCCACTGACGTCAGTGAACACATGCCATCAACCCTAGATATGATCAAAGTCCTATTTAAGGTTACACATACTGCGTACTACGGGACTACATATGCGTTGCTACCCCTGAGGACTAAGTTGGAACGTCTCGGATAAGTATGTCTATCTAATCACACACTTCAAACCACAATACAGCAGCGCTTAGCACTGCTGTTATTCATTAAATTTACCGTAATAAAGAAATCTCATTTGTCAGAAATCTCTCCTGGTGCATAATACGTGACTCTTTTCACGAAACGCCGGAATACGCGGTTTTGATAGAGTGGCACCACAACATTCTAATTGTATCGGTCAATAAATTATTTTCAAAGAGCGGCACAATATTTTGTAGAAGCAGTTATCTCATTCAGTAATCATTTACCTTTCTCGTATAATTTAAAAATTTGTAAACTTTGTCTTAGAATGTGAGTAGTATTGAATTGCAATTATTGAAATAGTAGTAGTATACTTTTACATACATACATCATATTTTTTAACGAATCTCGAGGGCTAAACAGTAATCTGTTTAAAGAAATGTCGAATTAAACAAAAATCTATTTCTAAAAAGAACTAGAATTTAATTTAAATTGGCTATCGTAAGCAGTGCCTGAAATTAATGATTTCTGTTTATTCCGTTTAAACCGTTACTAAATAAACTTCAAAAGTAAATAGCGTGGAAATAAATATTTGAAGTGTTAATCGGGGATTTGCATAATCGATTACGTAGTGTAAATGTAATTTTAGTAAAAATGTGTATTCAAACTGAAAATTGTTGACCAGAATTAATTTGTAAATTACGAAATCGTTTAAAATTTTCGTAGTTATTCGTATTGATTTCAATCGGGGGCGTTAGGCGACCTAATAGGGCCCCGAGTGCATAATAAGTTCTTCAAAAATGTATAATTCAGTTTTTTTTTAAGTTTTCACTACATATACCGTCTGACATGGCCCCGAATCTCGAGTGCTCAAGGGCCCCGGCATTTATGAATTCGACAGGAAAACGTAAAGACAGCTCATACATATTTCTAACGAATGATAAATACCAATACTAATTACTCAATTTGCATAATATAATTAAAATATACGAGTATATGCTTGTATTTAAGTATAAATCATGTTTATTTATTCCACAAGCTGATCCCCGCTGTTTCACCCGCGGTAAAGATGTAAAAAGGCACCATACATGAATATTTGCCTAAGAGCAACTGTCCTTAAAACCCGCGACAGCCGACGCGTGGAGCGCGCTAGTGCTTTTTTCTAAAATTAAAGAAGCCTAAGTTACGTGTTAGACCTTCAGCTACCTCTAGTGAAAGTCCCATCAAAATTAGTCCACCCGTTTAGCAGATCACTTCAGCCAAACATACAGACAATTTTTTTATTGTATTTTTGTTATAGGTAACGTGTATACTTTCATTTGCATTTAGTAAAAAGTTGTTATTTTCATATTATAAACAGACTCCTCTATTTTATTTGTATATGAACATTGTATACATATGAACGTGGCGGACAGAAACTAGTCCCACATAAATAAAACTCGGACACGGAATGGGGAGGGCCTGACGTTTATTTTTATTTAGTTTCGTTCGTTTATCTGTACCTGGGTTAAAATAAGATGTTTCTTTTACTATTTTTACTACGAGAGTTTCATGGTTAATGGATGTGCGTTAGTTAATGTACGGTTGTGTAATATCTGTCGTCATAATGGTTATAATATAAGGCTGTATACCTTCTTTATCGACTAAGTGAGAGTCAGAGTTGTATATTGAAGGTTCGCTATAAGATAATTAGTATATATTTATTTTAATGCGATTCATTTCATTAGGTTTGGGGTCTTTAGCAAGCAATAAAAAATAAGTCTTTAAATATTTTTTGTTTTCAACACTTGGTTCAGTTAATTTACCCAATAACTCGTTAAAAATTACTAACTGCCTATTAAGGTAATAGGTACCTATTTAATCATGTAATAATATCAACAAAAACGAAAAGTAGATTGAACAAATGTAAGAAAATAAAGCGTAATATTGTGATGCAAACGTGTTTGCCTCATATTATTGACCTAATAGCCGTTGTAACTGATAAATACATGATCTAACAACGAAGTTATTACGCCTTTAGCCAGCTTCATAAGGAGGTGTTATCATTGAGGTCAAATACATATACTGCCATAGTCACTACGAATGTTCTGTTCTGATAACCTTGCTATACGTTTTAACTTAGTATCTCTTCCTGCTAGTATGACTAATGAAATGCTATGTTCTTATAAACAAATAATAAATTCTTCCGGCTGCGACTTCTTTTCGTGGAGTTCTCATTTTGGTTTTGTGTTAAGTAATTGGATTAACTTTGCAGCCAAACAAAGTTAGAGTGTCTATAACCAGATAAATCAATGTGAAGAGAGAAAAAAATCTTGGTGTTAAAACACAACATGCCTATTTTCCTAATTTAGACGTTGCAAACATATCTTGGAAGAATGTAATTTTAACTTGTCAAAACGCTGTCGCGTTTTTAGATAAGTAGGCATATAGTACATGTACCATAATTATATTTGAACATAATTGTAACATAATTATTTTTCATATAAAGCACACTTAATTTGAGCGTCGCTTGACATATGAAATCAAAAGAATTTTATTCACAGTAGATTCCTTATATAATTATTTTTACCCGGCTGTTTAATATATGCGGTAATAAATTAAAAGTGTTCACGTGAATGAAGTTCCATATAGAGTCTAGTAGAGTATCTACATTACGAACTATAACGGTACGGTATATGTATATGGATATTAGTGATTTACTCATCAATATTCATAAGAAATCGCCCGTTTCTCTAACCTTCAAACAATCAAACTAGCTAGTGTTATTACTCCGCATCGGTACAATCCTATTTTTTAATCACAAACAGATGTTCTCTGCCCAATATTCAATGCAGTGAGCATATGAGTGAGTCACTGTTGTAAAAAGTTCTTGGTTAGCTTTAGAATATAAAATAGATACAGAATTACCGCCTTACGAAGACGCCTTACGCCTCATTTTAGGGTTTCGTTTTGGCGAACTTTGAATACATTGAAACTTGAAATGTGAGTAAACATCAGTAAACATTTATAATATTTATTTCGTTTAATAAGATTATAGTGATTTTAAATATATCTTATTTTTAAATTAAATCTTTATTGAATCGCAACAC
>DWNY01000282.1:0-17884 GCA_018250635.1 Telegonus apastus | reverse complement strand
ATATATTTTCGCGCGACGACAGCGCTACGTTTCATTCATTTGTGAAGTAGATAGTGTGAACTTGTGAGTCGTGTTGTGTGTGAATATTTTTAATTTTCTGCTGGTTACTTGTGATTTATTGAATAGATACTCTAGTTTCAAGTAAGTGGTAATTCTTTACTATTGCTTTTAAGTGATTCGTGTTGAAAAAGTCGAGAAATTGCTAATAGAAACCGAAGCTTCTAGATGTACAGTAGGATTGCGCGGAAGATCGGTCTACGTCTCCAAAAATGGTGTCAGACGTGTGGAGGCTAACAGGAATTATTTCTTTGTTGTAGGTTAAAACATCATAATGGGGAAGGATTATTACAAAATACTGGGAATCGCAAAGGGAGCGTCGGACGATGAAATCAAGAAGGCGTATCGTAAATTAGCATTGAAGTACCATCCGGACAAGAACAAGGCCCCTGGAGCGGAGGAGAGATTCAAGGAGGTGGCCGAGGCGTATGAGGTGCTGTCAGACAAGAAGAAGAGAGAGATTTACGATGCGCACGGCGAAGAAGGCTTGAAGGGTGGAATGGGAGGCCAGAATGGGCCTGGTGTGGGCCAGTCCTACTCGTACACGTTCCACGGTGACCCGAGAGCAACGTTCGCTCAGTTCTTTGGCTCGGCCAGTCCATTCCAGGCATTCTTCGATCTGAACGGCGGTGCCGGCGGCGGCACCACCATGTTCTTCGACAGAGACATGGACGTCGACATGGATCCGTTCGCGAACATGGGCATGGGTCAGGCGCGGCCTGGCGGCCCCGGGGGCGCCTTCCGCAGCCACAGCTTCAACTTCCACGGCTCGCCGAGCAGGAAGGAGAAGACTCAAGACCCGCCAATAGAACACGACCTGTACGTATCGCTCGAAGATATCTCCCGTGGATGCGTTAAGAAGATGAAGATCTCGCGCCGCGTGATGCAGCCCGATGGCACGTCGAAGAAAGAAGATAAGGTGTTGACCATCCATGTGAAGCCTGGTTGGAAGGCGGGCACAAAGATCACGTTCCAGAAAGAAGGGGACCAAGGCAGGAATAAGATCCCTGCCGACATTGTGTTCATCATCAGAGACAAGCCCAACCCACTCTTTAAGAGGGAGGGAAGTGACATCAGATACACTGCCAAGGTCTCGCTTAAACAGGTAAAAAATCACTGTCGCTTTCTTTAATTTCATATTGGTAAATATTTTTATACTAATGAAATTAGTTTAAAGACGTACCAAATGCTGTTGTTAACACGTGTTTAAGGATACAAAGTACATAATACATGGGGTTCTTATGACCAACAATGTGAAACGTTTGTATACCTACTCAATCATTATACTTACTGTGTAACATTTAGCAATTCACATGAGGGGAAATTTGCAAAATTCATCATGCACATTGATTATAGAACAATGATGACTCAGGTTGCATACATAAATACTTGATAAACAAATCCCCAAGACTTATTTTCCTCATCCTGCATAATCCAGGTGATCTAACCAATGTTTTTCTATTGTTCCAGGCTCTCTGTGGAACCATCATTGAAGTGCCAACCATGTCTGGAGACAAGTTGACGGTGAATTTGCAAGGTGAGGTTGTGAAGCCCCATACAGTCAAGCGGTTCCCTGGATATGGTCTACCGTTCCCCAAGGAGCCAACGAGGAAAGGCGATCTACTGGTCGCCTTTGACATCAAGTTCCCTGATCGGTTAAGTTCAGGTGTCAAGGAAATACTGATGGACACTTTACCAAACTAGTCAAGACTGCTCATCTCGTTAGGACTGCTAGTGTATAAAATGTATGTCTTCAGACAGCAGTTATATGCGCTCAAACCTGTGAGCTGGTCACCAGGTTTTCGATATATAGGACACTTATTTAATGCCTATGTAAATCCGCGTTTCCGATTAGGGACAGTAGTGTTTAGTGAGTTGTCTCACTCGTACGTGATATTCGAGTCTTTCGTTCGATCGCGCGACTTCTATCTGTACGCTGGTGTCGTTGCTATAGCTCTTTAGAATATGGCGTCAGCACGTGTATTGAAAGTAGGCCATTCTCGTGTTTAGTCGTTTACTCGACGCGGCTTATTTGAAAGTATAATTATGTTAAGATGATTTTTTAATGCCAGATGAAGCATTGAAGTCTGATCGGAAATGATCGCAGCCTCCGTATGCGTTACCGACGCATACTATGTTAGCCAATGTGTATTGTGTGTACGAGTGAACTTTGTACGTTGTAGTACAAGGAACTATATGAAGTTTGTTTCTGGGTTGAATGAGCGCATGTTCTTATTTAATTTGTTAAGCTGTAAATATTTTATACTTATGTAAATACGTGACTTAAGGCAACAATTGTAAGTTGTAGGTTTCCGAACAATATTCCTTCAGTTCAATTTCAATATTATCCAATGAAATTGTTCGATGTTTCCATTATGTTGTCCGGAAACATGATCTAACAATTGCACTGAAATTTTGAAATAGAATATTGTTATTGGCATAATAACATTATTGGATTTCAAAACTAAATTATTTTTGACTCTTTAACTGTAATGTACGTAGTGATTATCGAAAAGCGACACATTTTAAACTTATTACTTATAATTGCTGTTACAAGAATGACTAATAAACAATATGACAAAATCACTGCATTTTCTTTTAAAACATCCCCAAGATCTAAGCAAAATCGGGCTTCTATCAGAGGCTATTTTATCTTCAGTCTAATTATTTACACCACACCTACATGACATTACACACAATATACTGAAACATAATTTACGTTCGATACCATAAAAAAATGAATACTAAAAATGCCTTGAAAACTTAAAAATACGAAATATTAACCGTAGCATATTTGATCGTGGGGTATTATTTTAATGTGGACTAGAATAACCGCGAGGGACATAATAATATATCGGCGGGAGTGTAAACAGCTGTATGTATGTGTGAGCGTCATAGCAGTTGGCACGGTGCTTGCGAACCTTGGCTGAGCATGGAGGCGAACGGCCACGGAAACCGCGATTCTGATAAGAGGTAAACATTTAGTTTGTTTTGATATTCTAATTATGTTTACTGTTTTTATAAAAGGTCATTGCATAAGCAGGTACGCTGAGTATATAATCAGATATTTAAATATAGTTTAATTTTACTATGTGGTAGTACTTTATAAAGTAATAAGAGAATGTCACGTCTTACCATCTATTATTATATCACCATAAGATCGAATATTTTTTCTAATAATTAATAACTTACATTAGAATATCAATGTTACAACTACACGCAAAATATTGGGCGCATAGATATCAAGATAGCGTAGCGAAAAAGTCTATGATTGGGCCACTAGAATATTTAGTTCATCAGACGCACATCGTCTTAAAAATATGTAATATATTATGTTTAATATTATAACGTGTTATTAATATGTTCCATTTTAATCTTAGACTTGTCTGGCAACGTTTACTAACAGAACAGGTTATATTTTAACCTCAGAAAATTTCTTTGACAGGATTTACGTGTAGAATTGTAGATTACTGATCCAAGCATTGTAAATTACGTAAACTATTGACGCAATTATCAACAGGGAAACAATAACAAACGATCTACGTCAAATGTACATCATTATGGTTTTAAAAACGCCTGTAATTATCCCGCTTGCGCTTGTTTCTTGGCACTATGGCCATACGAGTCGGTGGCGCGCGCAGCACGTCACTCGTAAAAATACCCGGCGCCCGCCCCCGCGCTGGAGCGAGGAATAGCTACGATAACCTGATAACTCTGATGAATTCATGACTAAAGTAATTAACTCCGATCTTTGATGAATTAACTGAACCCCAATACTAAGTACTGTATGCTACTCCTTGTACTCTACTGCACTTTAGCGTCCCTATTGGGTTTAGTAATTTCTTTGTTGTCGCGTCAACTGCCAATATACCTATTTAGCTAACTTCTATTTTCAATAAAACTGTCGTCTTATATACTACTCCATAGATATTTGTAGTCAGCGTCTATTGTTACGAATACGTATCAGATTTTTAAATGGGCGAGTTAGTTGAAACCCAGGTTTAATATTGATAGCTGAAAATCAATAGATGAACTATAAAAGATACGGAGGCAGCTACATGAGCTACGTTGTATTGTGTTTGTGTCCTATATCATCATGTTATATAGATTTATTTTTACCCTATGGCGTATTACGCACGCGCAGTAGGGTCCCATACTTCCTATGCGCTGATAATCACGACTTCACAAACACTACGAGTAGGTACCTATTCATAACATTACTCATTAATTCTTGTTAAAACATAAATTATATGATCCTGTAGGTAACTCCGTACAAAATAATTTAATGCCTACGTTGCGATTAACGACATTTATTTTTATTTTACATAATTATAAATCAACTTTCTTAAATTATGACGCATAAGAGGTAATATTTAATCTTTGTAAGATAATGACAATCAGGAGTAGAAAAAGTCACTTCAGCGTAGGCCGTAAACCGCTTTCTTCGTCTCATGATTTTCTTCGCCATCATAGTGAATCCTCATCATCACAGGCCCTGTCCCTCCATTGCACACATAAATCAGTTTTCCTAATCTTACAAACGGCTGAATTGAAAAAGGATTTTTTTCGCGAAATTCATCAAGATTCCATTGGTTGACATTTTATTTTTGACCTCGTAGTAAGTAGGTTCCTATAGTTATGTACACTACGGTTTCTACGAAATTGTTTAGCTAATTGCGCGTATTTTCACATCAGATCAGTAGAAAGAACTGGTTACAGAACCACTAAACATGTGTCTACCTCTAACTATAATACTGTATTTCAACAATTGATGTTGGACTAAAAAGGCGGTCGAATTTTTAGCGCTCGTCCGGCCAACGACCCCTACTATGAGGACGGGAGGTGCATAACACATTTTTGCACCCGGACAAATAGTTCCCGGCGGTCTCGGCGATCTATTTATAGAATACCTACCTACCTATAGCTACCTATTACTTGATTAATGACTGAATTGACAGACTGCTTTGTAAATAGATTTGGGGTGCCAAAGGAGAACATATTTGCATCTTTTCATGTTTCACACAATAAAACAGTTGAAAACATTACAACAATCGTTGTTTTATGTTTAATAAACGATACTACTATTTATGTGAGTGATAATTAATAAACAAATAAACAAAAAAGACACGCCTCCTATCCATACACGTAGGTACTACGTCTTGATTAATAAACACAACATCTAATTACCTAATTACGAATAGGTAATTAAAGAAATTTAGGTACATTTATAGGTAAACTCCTAATGTGGTGCATTTTAATAGGTAGGAACAGCAATAAATGCGTAGAAACGAAACTGATAAGAATTTATAATCATTTCTTGTAGATATTGTAGGAACCTAGTTGCTAAAGGGATTATCGAATATGAATATGTTTGGTAACTGCTATTTTGACCATAGGTTAGACTGCCTATACACACTGGTGATTCGAGACATTTATTTGTAAATATAATTTACTGTAATGACTTTAAATCGCTGTGCTGAAAATTAAGTATGAACTCTACAAGCCTTAAACACGACAACAAAATGCAGTGTACTGTTTTGCCGCTAGCCTCCAACTCACCTACATTGAAAAATCGATAGTCAATGACTCCTGCATTTGACCTGAACTTAAAGCTCGTTCTACATTAACCTTCTATGAAAATGAATACCAGTTACAGTTGCCGTCTTTTAAGTTTTTCCGGATTTATTATTATGAAAAGCGTCTCGTCATAAAAGCTTGCTACATTTTTAATTATAAACCGAGGTTGCATTTTATTGAATTACACGCATTAGTAGGTATTCCTTTGCCAGTTTGGCACGTTCTGCTTAGAGATAAAAATGTCTCTTATTCAGACCTCCTGAAGTTGTGTTTTATGAAATCCCACACTTACCTACCGTATGTACCTATTGATAATCCTACATGTACCTACCTAAAAATAAAATACGATACAAGTCTCATCTCGATGATAAAATCTCAGTTATGAAGCTTAGGCTGAAAACACACAGTACAGATAAAAATATTTATTACAATCAAATATTAATATTTAAGGTCAATTCGAATTTTAATTATAGGTAGGTATCTACTCTTCCATTTTATGTCAAAGGGATTGTCATAAAAACATAAACTTTTAAAGATTTTCTAACTGTAAATCTTCTACTTCGTGTATATTAACTCCCTAGGTATAAATCCCCTTAATTAAATCACAAAGAAAAAGTCAAAAACATAATATGTACTCATCTCATCTCAAAAGTTTTTTGATGCGTCCTAGTCTTAGTTATAAGAATAACTTAGAAACCATATAAATTATAAATACCTACTTATAATTAGTGAAATAGCACTGTCTAGCGCACTCCTCTTCCGGTTTAACGTTGTACATAACAGCATAGAATGAATAAAGTAACATAATAACCAAAGCAGCTGCTAAAGAACAATCTGGACGTTCACGTGTAGAACATATATTTTAAGCACTCAAGGAAACCGTTATTACGGTGTAATAAGGTTTTTATTAGCATGTGTAGTTAATAGTTTACGTAGGGCATGCAACTCTGCGCACTGAAGAACCAAGCGTCGAATAAAGTCGAGTTCATTCGAGAATTATAGTCGATCGTCGCATCGCATCGCTAGAACCGCTTTTGCAACAAAACTGGTTTCTACCACAGAATTTTATACGTTTTCATTCCTGTGTTTCCAGTTATTTATTTCAAACTCCCCTCGAGTTTTTTGTTTCATTAATTCGGTGTTTTATTTCATATTATTATTATTACTTATTTACAAGATTATATTTACCCGACTGTTTTATTCTTCTTATAGCTTGGCGTTTATTTATTTTTTCAAAATTAAATAAAATGAAGTACATAATTTTAAATAAATTCAATTTATTTTAAGACAAGAACATTATTTATGTTTATGTTACAAACAGACAATAGTTTCGAAGGACAGCAAGTATGATACGGTCCTGTTAGCCTTGCAGCTAGGATATTCTTGCATTGACGCCACCTGCTTACCTTCTATGTCTTGTTTGGTAAATAGGGCAACGCGCTCAAGTTTCATTGTACAACTGCATAAAGATCATTTCATAGTAACTAACGGTACATACCCTGATACGAATATTACAGAATATCGAGTGAAATATTTAACCTTTGGGCTTGAAAAAATATTTGTAATGCTCGTAGTATTGAATTTACTATATACTTTTGAAAAAAATCTTAATAAATTTCGTACGGGCTACTAAACGTATAAAAATCTGTCAATAAACTTCATTTAAATTGAATAAGATTAATGAAAATTAACGCTGTATCGTTGGACGTCATGGAGATGCAAATGTCTGCTCGATTGCTTCTGCATCGAATGGAGAAATATTATTTTATTAGTATCCTTCGTTAGATGTTTCCAGAAGTTTAAATTTCAACTCCCACAAAATTGGGTAAAGCTGTAACTCAACGATGCGCGGACGATGTGTTTAAATTGGGGACACGTGCTGCCGCGTCACGTGTCGATAGAAGGTGACACGTGACCGGCGCCACGCGGCATTCGCTCGCCAAGCCGTGACCTTATCATATAACACATATATTTAAAATACACATTTAAATCTTCTAGCACACATTGAATAAAGAATGCATATAATTTGGTGGGATTATACTAGTAATAAGGCAATCCATTCAATACCCTTTTCCAACGAAATGTGCCATGATTTATTTGTGACAGTCGTCTGTGGTCGTTGGGTGAAATGCGTCAATAAGGTAGTTATACAATAATTACAAGAAAAAATATCGTAATGTATGTAATTATCATAAATAAATTATGTACGATAATTATAAAGTAAGTGGTAGGTAGGTACGACTTACAATTAATGTTTGATAACAAATATTTAGAGAACAGTGAATTTCAGAAACAGGAGAGCCTAAGTCTCCGTTTTCTAAAATGATATATTTTGGAAAATAAATCTAAGTTACATGCTTAGAAGTATTAGCATGTAACTTAGATTTAGTTTCCATACAAGAATTCGCTTATTTCGCCATCAAATTATTTGTCTTAGGCTGGATCATGCTCCTTAAACGAACAGGGATCAGTCACCACTAGGTATCGAACGGTACGGAAAAGTTTAGAAAATTAGCCTAAGTAAGGTCTGATATGAAAATGATACATTTCCTCATAATTATATAAAATTGGCAACATTCTGCATGGCACCGAGAAATGGAATGGAAATGTAAAGGAATAATGATACAAAATTCACTTCTAGATTACCTAGTGTTAAAAATGTATACCCAAATGATATAAATAACTACACAACGTCTAAATCTCGTTTAAGTATTTAATATTAATGTTTTCAATGGCATATCTTATATTTGACGAAATATATTAATTGATAAATAAAAGATACCATTATGTTTTATTGCCCGTGTAGGCGTGTTGCAAACCAATCTTATCGGCACAAATACGTAGTCGTCCGTAAGTAATTTAATTTTATTGAATTTTCATTAGTAATAATAGTAGTAAATAGTATTTTTTGAGCTGATTACACCAGAGATTTTAACCGGATTACACTCGTAGTTTATATTAATTTAAAAGAAGAGAACAGCGAACTGTCTTTTTGTGCACCTACTTATACCTTTAGGCTTTAGCTTTCGATCCAAAAACATAGTTTAAGTTTAAGTCTAAACTACCATTATTCTACATAAGTAATGTCACTTATTTGTATATACAAAGAAATAAAGAAAATCATAAACGTATTTGTAAAACAAAGAAAGAATTTCATTATCCTCAGATAATATTGCCTCACGTGTTTGTTTTATAATTAAAATCACTTATAAATACGTTATCAATGTAGTGACTGCGGAGAAAGTTCTCGACGTTTCATTGTTATTGTTTACATTTTTAACCGCTGGCGTTCTCATGTGGAGACTATCGTTATCGCAACTTTGCAAATCCGTAAGACTATGTATTGACTGTGAGTTTACAGCACAGTTCTGTAATCCGTACTTACCTGTTTTTTACTCCATATTAAGAATCTTGAATCTATGTTGTTTTATTGTTTATACATTGAAGTAGCAAACGAGGCTGAAGTCCACCTGATAGTATGTATTTACCGCCGCCCACGGACACCTGTAACCAATTTCAGCTAGGTTTTCTTTGAAATTAATCAGAGATGCCTGGCAAAATGGTCATATCATACAATCCCTACACAGAGGGAATGTCCTTTAGGCTATAAGTGTATAAATCGGTATAAAAGAAAAATAGATTGCTACCTATCTAAGTGAAATTCGTTATCTAAGCAAAGACATTTTTATTAAAACACAGTGGTTTTGGCTGGAATGAAAGAACACATGGCTAGAACAATCTAGCTTAGAAGATCGCCATAAAAAGATTCAGCTTTATCATTGCTCATCATAAAAAACATTCGCAGGCACACAAACAAGTAGCGTATCGTACGCACGCGCACGTTACACACACCAATTAAGTGAAATCTAGACATGTGCAATATCTTCGTGACATATAGAGTTTCCTTACCTCACGGACGTGTCATTAGCTTATCAAAATTGCACGCCATATTTGCCAAGGCTCCACATTGCGTCAACGATATGCCCCATCAGTACCTAGTAAGGTGTCGTACACTTGATTACGCGAGGCGGTACTTTATTAACTACGTAATTATTTAATTGGTTCGATAATACTAAAGGATTAAGTTCAAGTAATTATACGGGAAGGTAGGAAGTCGGTACGCATGTAAGAAATCGAAAGAAAATCTTATAACATTTTGTTTTAAAATAAAACATTTTGGGCTCGACTGCAACAGCGCTACCTTCACATCTAATTTCTGTCTAAAGAAAGTGGAAGTGTTAGCAGGCTATGTTGGATTAAAAGTACTTAACATTATTCTTATCAGATGCATAGTACAAAATAATTTAAAATATTTTCGTGTGCAGCTGTATCTACATATACACGTGATTGAATTACTTCAAAGGAAAGTGGTTTTATTTGCTAAAATTCACGGCCATTCTTCACATATTGCCCCAGATTCTAAATCTAAACCTATAGTGTGGAAGGTCGAAATTCTTATTATACTTGCTATCT
The DNA here is from genome assembly GCA_018250635.1 of Telegonus apastus. Taxonomy (NCBI): domain Eukaryota; kingdom Metazoa; phylum Arthropoda; class Insecta; order Lepidoptera; family Hesperiidae; genus Telegonus; species Telegonus apastus. The sequence continues at coordinate 7,777 of DWNY01000282.1, read as the reverse complement.
CTAATAAAAAAAAGAATCCATGCATTCTAACTGGAATGTGTAATCAATTTCAAATAGGATTGAAGTATTTAAGACGAATTTCAGGTTAACGACAGGTACGACGACCTTCAAGACAGAACAACAGAACATAGAAGCTTTTCACGGCTGTTACAAAACAGAAATGGATAGAATAGGTAGAGGCTATGATCATAGTTGATCCATGAAGAATTTTCTATACATCTATACAAATAAATAAAATTAAAGTGTCTGTTTGTAACATCAAAACAAAAACTTATAACTAAATGCATATGAAAGTATACGCGGTACATATAACAAAAATACAATCAAAAAAAATTTTGTCTGTCTGTCTGTTTGGCTGAAGTAACCTTCTAAACGGCTGGACTGATTTTGTCGGGACTTTCATTGGAAGATAGCTGAAGGTCTAAGGCGTAACTTAGGCTTCTTTAATGTTTAAAAAAGCCCTAGTGCGCGCTCCACGCGGCCGGCTGTCGGGGGCTTTAAAATCAATTGCTATTAGGCAGACGTGAATGTAGGTATGTCTTTTTATTTCTTTAACCCGGGTCAAACCGCGGGGTTTAGCTAGTTTATAATAAAGACGTACTAAATGAGCCGGTAGCTTAACTGATGATAAGCGACCAGTGCTGCCCACAGACATCTGTAAAACATCTCCAGATAAGATTAGTCTTACTTGTGATCGATTTGCTACTCGAGAACTAAATCATAAAGACTGATTATAGCATGTCCCCTTACCTCATCCTTCAAAGCAGTACACAGCAGCTCTTAACAGTTATTACTTGCAGTACGTGTGTTAGAGCCGCGGGAGTGGAACCACAAATTCTATCGCCTTTCAACTCGACGGCTGCTATTCCTGTGTGCTTGGGTGGCACAGTTGTTATTGTAATTGAGTTCCTTACCATCGCTTATTTGTCAGCGGCTGTGTTGGCGTGTGTTATGAGTGCTATGATATGACCGTAGACATAGTAATGTATTAGGCTCCTAATGTAATAGACTTTCTAGTAACTATTGAAAAGTTTTTTTTATCGTGATGAAGTGGTAGGCTGCGGAACACAACTACCGTGAGATTCCAATTTTCAAATCGTTTTGCTATCACTGCTATTCTCTACCCTACATGCAGCGGGTGTTTAAAAATTTATCTATGGGAAAAATCAATACCGCCCGTCATTAACCCACTTACAAATGAACGTTGATTTAATATTAAATGCCCGCAACAAATGTCTTTATTTTGTGTTTTTATTTTGCTTCTGCAATTCATTATTTTAAACATACCTACCTACATGCCAGAGTATTTTGTTCAGAGATTAAAATCTCTAATTTTGAGACTATTTTGAGACTATTTGGAGTCTACTTAGTTGGTCTCTCTATGGCTATGACATAATCCAGTGCACATTACTCCTCGCCAACGCTAATCACAGAAATGGCAGACCCGTTTACCCACCCAGCGCCGTCAAAGCCAAGGCGCTTTGATATTTTATTTTTTACTACAAATCCGCCCGCGTGAGATCTATTCACATATCTTTCAATCCAATCCACACGTTAGATTACGTGTTATATATTACAATAATTTTCACCCGCATGACTGAAAACATCGCGAAAACCTGAGAGTTTCCTGTAAAAAGTTTTAATAAATAAGAATTCAAGACGGAAGTAGCATTGGACAAAGAACATACGTATTTAATACTGAACCAATTATCAAGCGACGTGAAGAAAATATATCTACAAACCTATACAGTAACGAAGAAAAACAACACATATACGAAAATTCTCGTCTTTGAATGGCCTTGATACCTGTATCTAAGATAAGATTAGCCTAACTTTCCATCCTCCACGTCTCCAGATACAGTTAAATTTAATATTATAACAAAAAAAAACAAAAATATACTAGAAATTTTTAAGATCCATTATGGTTGGACCGGGGAGTTACCACGGTACCACCTGCTACTATAAACATATTTCTAGCGTAAAACAGTTCTTGCGTTTCGGTGGAAGGGTCTGGCTGCGGACTGTGTTCCTCATGACTTGTAACACGCGGCCATCTTAATCAATAGGTGTGGGAACGCATTTATGATCAGTGGGTAAAATTCCCCAGTCTAATTACAGTGAAAAGGCCTTCAAGTTTTGAGTGAGGCGAATAAATTTTAATTTAAAAAATGCATATCAGTTTTGTTAACGCTTATTACGAATAAGTATCTACATATTACCAAAAGCATAAGTATATTCTGTTTTTGATGTTTCACGATAGAGATAGGTAAGATCATTGGACGGCGATGGGCATACATAACGTACCTACATACATCGTTTTAGCTTGCTCCCAAGACGATTGTGCATTAGTGTATTAAGCTTTCCACAGAATTTCATATTTAGCATCAATGTGTAGGCACACATTCGTGAATACGAAGTGACCACTTATAATCAGGTGTACTTACTGTTTGACTGTTTGCTGCTTCTACTACATAAAAATATTTATCGACGTTTTATTGCTTGAGTATGGGCGTTATAAGTGTTATAACTAGGTTGCCAACCATCATCGTTATAGCCAGGACGTCCTATTTTTAGCTTTTAAGGATATGTTTCTTATGGTCGTTCGATTGCTTGTTTTATGGAATCTTATCTTACTATATTATAATGCTGAAAGTTTGTGAGGATAGATGGATGTTTGATACGGTATAGTTTCAGAACGGCTTAACAGATCTCGGTAAAATTTAGTACAGATCCTATAGTCTGCAATAACACATAGGATTTTATCCCGAAAATAATCCCCGTAGGACTTGTTCTCTATGTTTGTCCTTGACATTATTTTTTGCATACTGATAACTGAGGGGTTAGAACGATATAGGCAACTTTTCATCCCGGAAAAAGTGTACGCATGATTAGTACGTAAAAAATTTCCTAAGAGAGTAAACTTACTCAAATAAATATAACGTAAAAGCTTACTTTAATCTCAAATTAGTTTGTTTTCTTTTATTATAAATCTTTGATCATGCACGGTCGAGAACACAGATTGAGGAGCTCAAAAATATTTGAATGTTTATTTTTCATCAATATATTTGTTGTGAATTTGATTATATTTTAATACTGAGCGCAGTCAACTAAATAATTATTTTTTGTTAAACAAATTAAAAAAATAGGTTGATACTTAGTACTTTCGCCAAAGCTTTAAGTAGGTAATTACATCTTTAGGCGCCGTTTCGCTTTTTTCTTGTCAATTTCCCGAAACTCAGCGCTACAAGGTTGGCAAGCCTAGTTATGACATAATTGAATGCACATTGCTATGCGCGCCAACGTGTCAATCAGCGGGGCTGTGCCAGACTTGTTTTATCTGTGTTCAATGCCAAGGCGCCCGGTGCTAGCTCAGTATGGGAATACGTTATCAGGTTTCATTGTATGGATCATGTAGGTAGCAGGTCGCATTAATTGATAAATCATAAATTTGCGTTGAGTTTGTTGAAAAATAAATAAATTTTATTTATGGGGGATTTCTATATGACTAAAGCCTCCCCGTTAAAATGTAAATACTTATAAGAACTTATCTAAGTCCAACCGTTACACAAAAATATCACAAATAGGAGCATCCAAGCTTACCTCAAAATTTAAGAGACCATTTTTTAACATAAAAGTGTTTGGCGGTCGTGTCTGTCCCTTTAAAATCTAGGACCGACTTGACGTGCCCTCCAAATCATATAAGCCTACATGAAAATTAGCTACTAGTGGTCAACCCATCCAACTCCTGTCCGTGTTCAAAGTTGCTTAATTTTGTAGCGATGATGAAACAACGTGCGGAGATATGCGCGCTTCGAATTGGTAAGTAACTTACAATTAATTCTAAAAGCTTATCAAATTAGCACACAAATATCTCTCGGTTGGTAACAGGCCTGTCTCGATTGGCTATATTACCTCATTACACTGCTATTCCCGTTGCAGTTTTGGGGCCGAATTAATTTACCGCTGTACTTTGCTACTACAATGAAAACTTTGAACACATCGTAATCGTCTTCTCAAAAACGAATCTTTTGTTCAGATTGTAGTGTTCAATTTCGAAAATTTTAGCGCGGAGATGGTCCGTTTTGGCATACTGATTATATCACAGTCCTGATTTCAAGGTCCAGGATACGCCAACAAACCTGACGTCAGCTAGACTTCGTATCCATCCAGGCAATGACTACGTAGCTACGAAAATACACATGACCCGTATTACACTACAATTGGGTTTATAATCGCCTGTCGTTGTCTTATTTTACTGTAGTTAATGTCCGCAGTAGGTCCGAAGCAGCAAGGTCAACACCTTCCTACGGCTATCCAAATAACAATGCGATATTATGAGTCATATATGGAATCGCCCGAGGATTTTTTAATAAAATCGTGTTTTTTCTTTCGATATAATAATCTCACTCAGTTGACACAATTAAGGAAATACTTTGCTCATTTAATGAAATAAAACCAAGATTGAATGATGTATAAACAATTAGTTGTTATTGCCTAAAGCTGTTTTATTTACTTATATAGGTGTCTTAACAGTATATATACTATCATCGTAAATATTACTAGTTACTTGCTAATATGCGAGGTTTATATAAATAAAAACAAATGTTTATTAGAGTTTTGGCGGAAACGCGAAAAGAGCCGTTTCGTTGCATGTTGTTAATTTTCAAAACGTGTGTATAGTCGCGTTTTTATGTGTAAAATGGTGGAGTTTTTATCATAAAGCGCTCGATAACGTGCACATGTGTAGAAAAGTGATATAATGCAGTGAGAGGTGACTTTTCGCGTTACTTTCAAGACTCTACTTAAAATCCTAGTAAAGTCCCCCATTAGGTACTTTACTGGACCTATCTCAACATCCTTATCTTCCATATGGAATCATTTCATCATCGCCATTTTCCATATGGATTCATTAATAAGAAATACAGATATGAAATAAATAATTGGCTATAAAGGACTCGAATCCATGGCCGTGAACCATATTTAATTGATAAGTAGATAAATGTATATAATAACACAACAAACCTGTGCTTAGAACCTTAGAACACACAACAAAAATGTTATAAGTAATACTTACATGTATTATGTATTGGAAATTCAATATATTATAAGTTTTGTTACCCGTTATGTTCTCTGTAATCATATACAACAATTGGTTACAATTCATTGCAATAAATAAATTACGCACACATTTGCTTATAAACGATTACTTATAAATGTACTTTTACCTTTTACTTAACACTATAAATAAAGTAGGTAACGTAATAGTAAAATATAGACAGGTACTTCCAATAGGTAACTAGATATAATACCAGGTACATGGCGTAAAATATGTTATTTTATAATAGATATGTATCTAATGTACTGTAATCCGTTATATTTACATTCACTACAATTAAATCACATTGATTGGACAATACTAACTTCTGTTCTTTTCTGCCTGAACGATGTATCAGGTGATATTTTTGACTACGTTTAATTAAATATACCTACTTATATAATTTATTTCACTGGATACCGGGTAGAGAGAGAGAGAGAGAGATGAGTTTCTATTGCAAATTTTGAACAAGAAGACTTGCATAGAAATTACAATGTAATTTACAAATAAAACGCATTAAAAGAAAAATAAAAGTAGTTTTTGAGATTATCGTGATCCCTGTGAGTATTGAGCCCAGTGTGCCCACATTATGGATTTAAGGGTGGTGTGGAAACCCTTTTATTTTCGAAGTAGTGTAAAAGTTGATCTAATAAAGAATGTAACTATTTAGACTACATTTTTTGTCATAAGTTGCGAGTATAACGTATTTCATATCAAAAATTCACACAAAACGAACTAAAATTTAAAATCACTCGTTCAATTAACTAAAGTTTGTTGTCACATAACTTCATTCGTAATTACGATTTTGGTGTCTTTCTGGTGGGTGGATCAGCCCAGTGGGAGAAGTCAGGCTGCGAAAGGTCTTCGCAGTCCACAAGGGGGTTGGTGGCTCCGAGTGTCTCCATCACCTTCGGCTGGGCTTCCTCCAACAACTTCTCATTGGCACAGATAACTCCTGCCAGGGTCGTCTTACGGATCTCCATTAGTTGTTCTGGAAGTAACATATTGTAATGGCAGAGCAGAATTGACTTAGTGTACAGAGGGTAGTTGTTGAAAGAAGTTGGACGGTGCAGGAAGTTCGAGGCTGGTTATTTAAATAACACAAAAGTACACAATATTTAAGTTGTACGATTTAATTAATTAATATCATAAACACTCCTCATAGAAGTTCAATCAATTAAAAATGTGATCGTTTAAAGCTACAGCTGTTCAAGCTATTTTCTTGTTTCTGACAGATGTAATGCATCTAAAAATTAAGTTCAGGTCTAATTTCATCCCTGGACTGGAGGCATTGATATACTATCCTAGTAGGGGACCATAATAGAATCATGCGATTTTTTTATCTTATCGCCATTTCTATTAGATTTAATTTGATTAATATAGGATATCGAATACTTTGAAGACATTCTACCCTAGCTTTATGTACCTACCTAATATGTTCCTTTAAAAACATACACATACCATACTTTAAAATCTACTCACCCAATGTGAAACCAACAGTTTCATCTCCGGTCTCATACCAGAAGCGGTCAGCAATCTTGAGCCGTAAGAATTGGTCCGCAATGAGGCAGGTGAGGGTGGGCCCCAGCAACCGACCCTTGGGCTCCTCGGCCAGGGCCCCCGTGTATAGGTCGATGTCATCTACACTCCTAAAACAAATTAAATTCATATTTTGATGTTATGATGTATCAGACAATCTGGTCTATTTCAGTCAAATTTCTTCTAAAAGTCTTTATTAAGATTAATGTCTAACCGTAAAAGAAATTAATTGTCACTTGCTTTAACGTTGAAGGAAAACATCGTGTTATTTAAAAACAAAAAGTTCTCAAAGGTGTGTGAAGTCTACCAATTCGCACTTGGCCAGGGCGGTGGACTATGGCCTAAAAGCCCTCTCACTGTGAGAGGAGACCCGTGCCCAGTAGTGGGACAATAATGGGATGACCCCAATGTCTAACGGCCACATGTTTTGAAACCACCCTTAAGGCTTCCGACGAGGTTTAGGAACGACTATGATAACAATCGATAAATAATTAGATATTAAAACTTTGTACTCACGAGTATATGTCAGTGATTCTTGTGAGCGAGAGATCGTTGAATATTTCACTCAGGTCTTCGAAGTTTGTTGGTCTGGTGAATCCACAATGTTCCCTCCAAGCAGGGTACGATGGTAGACCGTGGTCCCTCCCTCGTTGAATGTTTAGGGAGACCAGGTCCAGTCCACAAGGACCTCTTTTCATATCTTCAGCAGTTGCGTTCGCTGTCGAAATGTTCGTGTTGGCTACTGGTCGCTCGAATAGGTGGTTGCTTAGCTGTAAAAAAAATGTCAATGAATATCACCTTATGATATGTGAAAAGAAGATTAGGCACTATGATTGATGGCATCAATAGCATTGAATTTAATCTTATAATACTTCAAATAATTACTTTTAAGTTTACTGTTCTAGGTGGCACTGTATTTCATTTTATACCGCGTGCCCACGTGTGGCAAGCCTGAGCAAACCTTCACAAACGCCATCGTGTGGATGTAGCATTTGATTATCTTGCGTTGGCTTGCAAGAGCTTGTCGCCAATCCGATCGCTGTCGGTTAGGAACGAATCATAGAGAAGCGCTTGGGATCCGTCCAAACGCTTGTGCTCACTCAGCCTCGTTACCAAACGTGTCCATGCGAATGGACGCGGTAA
>DWNY01000281.1:0-17906 GCA_018250635.1 Telegonus apastus | reverse complement strand
TATTTTTTTATTTATAAAATATATAAATTTTTTTTGTTTTTCAAAGGGGGGTAGAACGTTTGGTGGTGGGCCCCCGGGGCCCCCACCGCCACACCTATTTCAGCCTTATAACAGCAATGTTCAGCGCTGCTGTGTTCTGATCAGAAGGGTGTGGTAAGGGTAAACTTACCCGAGGGGTTCCAACATAGTCCTCAGGGGTAGTAACGCATTTGTGGCCGACCTCAGGTAGAACTATGATCTTATCTGGAGTTGATTAAGAATGTCCACGGGCGGCAGTGGCCACTTACCACCAGATGGGCTGCATTCTCCTTTGCTATTTACATAACATAAATATTAAATTGAATTTTCCAAAATGCATTTACCTATACAATAATTTAAGTGCCGTTAAATCCATGACGTTAGGGCACTTTAAGCCGTTGGTTACGCTTGTTATCATTGGACAGCAATCGTTAAATTTCATCGGAGGCCTCATGGACAGTTTTGAACACAGCCGGCACAGGTGTTCCACTAACCCGTACCCCCATCACCAATACGATTTTGAGTAGCGTGGTGGAGTACACTCCAAGGTTTGGAGCGTCCCCTATTTCCCATATTGTGGAAAGAAAATCGTACTAAGCAATGGGACATACGTAGATAGGGTTACGGCAAAAATACCATTACCTGAAACACCATTCCTTTGATATTTTCGTTGGTAACATGAGATATAACTAGAATTTTAAGTAATTAAAACGATTTTAAAAAAATATTTTCGTTTAGCCAAAGCACTTAAAGGTAATTAGTTACACTTCTACCAAGATGTTGCAAGTAACCCCATGGATTTTAAATGAAAAAGTTGTATAATCAACGTTTCACTGATTTTCTTAACAAAAAAATGCTGCAATGCTGCAAGTGCGCCATCGTAGATAGTAGACAAATACCACAAGATTGTTTGCAATTTTGCAAACGATAAACATATGAAATTGAAGAGATATCCTATTTTTTAAACAAAAGTGCAATAATTAACATGTTTCTTGAACAGTGCGAATCCATTATTATACCTCAATGCTTAATGGTTCTAGATTGGTAAGATTGACGAAGACATGCTAACAACCACAGACCTGTATCTAGATGTCTATATCATTTATCTTTTTTTTTTATAATGTAAGTAGCAAACGCGCATGTAGTCATATGGATATAGATTGTCCTTTAAACCAAACTACAAGGTCGATAATTTAAACTTGATATCGGGACGCAGATGTCACTTTCCTATTAGCTTTCCCACTCGGTCATGGTCACCGCGCCAGGGACGACCGCGGTCAACGACAGTGAAAGTGATAACTATTAGGTACTATATATTTTGATCTTCATAGCTAGGCCATCGGTGTTAGAACTATTCATTAAGTGGCAACCATGTGCGACACTGCACCCAGATTTGTGTCGAAACAGACGAGTGTTCAATTATCCCAAACAAAATGTTACGTCCGAATAAATAAGTGGTGTTTCAGCGTGCAAAGAGCCAATCAACCAACACGGATACGTGTGTTGATATCTTCATATGGAAATGACTAACAATAAAATAAAAAAATGGAAGAGAAACCAGTATTTATTATTAGCATATTTTTTTATTCAATAGTACCTATATCATCTTCTGCCTATATTAAACAACTGTAAGTAAAAAACAAACCGATAGTTATTAGGAAATAAATGTACTAAACTAAACAATATTAATTAGTTTATATTCACAGACACACGAAATTAATATTAATAGCACTTGTGGATACTATGGTATTATACCATTAAATTGTTACTTTTATATTATTTTAACATGTAGATTCATAAGCATAAGACAACCTTTATCAATACCAATGCATATCTTAAATAGCCTTTTGCGGTTATTTTATTACAATTACCTTTAATATTTTTACCTTTGTAATTTATTGTAAAATAAATAAATTGTGTACCATGTCAGCATTATATTAAAATATTATGCAAGTAATTTAAAAGATAAAAACCAGTAAGATGAAGCAAGTGACCGATATTAGGCAACAATTTTAGAACACAAGAGTAATGATAAAATGTGGTTTATTCCTTACTAAGTACATACATAATTACATTTACGTTATGAACGCGAAAGATGTTTTTATGGCCTTTTTCCTATCACGCGGGTTTTTACCCGTTTTGGTCCGCATGCGCGCCACCTTACATCCTACTCCTACTGTTTCATATATACTTTTCCTAACATCAATGGCGAACGCACGCGGTCCCCAAAAAATCTGCGACGTTTTAATTTACCTTTACACGCACGTAAGCCCGCATGACAGGAAAAAGACTTAATTATTCTATGCTCTCTCAATTTCTTGTGTAATCTTTTGTCTCGACAAAGACTGACGCGGATAAGATGAATTATTATTTTATTATTAAACAATGCGAACCGCGCTCTTACGCTTCGTCGCGTATCACGACACAATATGATAATGGACTTATGCTCACTAAGCACACGAATACCCTGGAATTTAAACTGCGACGAGACTCCTACTAATCCTTGGCGTTAATTTAAGCAACATACTCGTAATGACAAACGATAATTTTAAGAACAATCCACATAGAACCAAACACTTACTACACTGAAAAAAAGACAAGCCACTTCCACTGCTCTATTTTCTTTGACTTGTTACGTAAAAAAATCGCTTCTTATAATCATTTGACAAAACATGGTGATGATTCCTTTGAAGTTTGTGAAGACAAAAAAACATCAAAAAGGCACAAACCAAAACTAAAAATAATCTTATAATATAAATTCATATGTACAAGAAGGGTACTATCGTTAAATTAAATAAAACGTGACATCTAAAGGCGATATAATCTCCTCAGAATCGACGAAAAAACAGATCTATTTGTAAAATACGCAAGAAATGTTTTATAACTCAAGCTAAAGTCAAGTATTAAATATCAAGTGAAATCAGTAGTAAATTAACAATGTCCAAATTCAGGTATACTAAAAACCCGCCATGAGGACTAACTCCGGTTGTAACTGGCTATGATTAAGATATTGCAATTTTTGGGAATAGACAAACCCTATGAATTGCATTATTAATAGTCTATACATTCTGTAACATTAATACATATTTTATTAATGTTACAAAATGTATCGATCTACTAATCAAGCTATTTAACTGGTAGGAGTCACTGTGTCTCCAACGTGCTGTTCCGGTATTACATACATTGATAATAAGAAAAATAATTACAATGCACATAACATATTCTACTCATAATAGGATTTTCTCTTCTGTCGTGGGTGCCATGGATAACAAACAAACACTACACAAACACCCAGACCCAGAACGAAAAATCTAAATTAATCAATCAGATTTCTGACTTGTCGGGGGTCAAACCAGGAACCCACTGCATGTCAGACCGCATGGTGACCGCTCAGACACGCCGGTTATAAATAGTTGATAAGACATAAAAGTTTGTCACAAAGAATTTGTGTAAATATTAGTTATTGTCCTTTTAATACACGTTAATTTTTGCTTAACGTATCATAACCTCTAGCTCCGGCCTCCCCAAAAAATATTTTATCCCTCCCCCCCCCCCCACAACCCCTCTACATTACAATCTCGTCACGTTGGAGAATTCACGAACACCACAAACCCGTGAAACGTATTACGGTGCTATTCAATTTCACGATGCGGTAAGTATTGCGATTCGCTTCCTATTGCGGAAATAAATATTACTATTCAATATAATCATTGCATAAGCTGACCGACGCTTAAGTTACTTCCAGAATTGCGACTTTTTAATAATAAAAACATAGCAAAAAAAACATCTTACAACATTTCTTTCGATCAATGTCAGAAGTAGTGAAAATTAATGAATGTCATAAAAACTATATTGAGAAACTACGCTTTACTGACCCGTTGATTAAACAAATTGATACCTTTTTATTAGTTGACGAGGGGAAACCTTCAAAAGGTACCCGACGCCGTGGGAGCGACGCCAAGTTATGGTCCATTTCTACCGCACTAAAACCCCCCCGTGGCCGTCCTCAGCCCTGGAGGACTTCGGGATCTCCAGCGGAACACAACTGGAGTAATTCAAGTGAAAAAGATAATAAAAAAATGATATCAGAAAATTGAAACTTGCATACTGTTTACATTTTACATCACCAAAATTCCCGATGTTTTCAGTCCGATGTCCAAAATTCTGATCAGAATGCCCTGCAACTGAACGACACCTGAAGAATACTACGCCACCCAGTACAACTTTTTTTGCCCTTCTATGCTTGGAAATTTGCGCCTGTGCACTAGAAAGGCTGTACCTTTACACATTCCTATGGGAATGTGTAAAGGTACAGCATTATATGTAATACAATGAATTTAACGGACTGATCACGAAAAATGGATCATTTAAATTTGATTCCGAGACGTAAGGGCTACGTAATGTCAAGATTTACAAGTCAAAGTGAAAAATGGGAAATTAGCATTCCAGTTCAGTTGGTTAGCAGATACTGTCCTTCTTTATATCAAATTTAAAGTAATAATTAACTAAGTTCAAATTGTCAGAAAATCTTTAAATCTTATTTTTTTATTTTATCTTAGTCTAATTACTAATGGACCTTAACAGACATAGTGAAATATTTTTTTATGGCAGTAACATGTCATTCAACCCTCCATATTCATAATTAAATACACTTTACATTAAATACAAAGTTATTCGGCATACTTGTATAGTAGTACCATTTCTAAAAAAAAGAAACAAAGTAAGTCAAACACAATGTTTGATCATAAATCATCCGATCACCAACATTTGTCAAATTATTCGACAAACGTTTTCTTACTGTTGAAATTAGGGGACATCAGGCACCTAACCTATTGAAAACATTTCGTGTAATCGTAAAACTTTTGGTACTCTTCATGCCCAACCTGGCCTTGACTCCGCTCTCTCCTTCGGGCATTGACAACCTCCTCTCCGGCTTATTGAACACTGGCGTAAACTTCTGCTGGACAGTCTTGACCTTTATAGGAACTGCTACCTTTTTGTTCGCCTCTATTTCCTTATACTGCACCTGGTTTGAGAACTTTACAGATTTCGCTTTGGGGAGCGCTAGCTTTTCTTTGACACTCACGGGTGCCTCGTCAGCGCGCATGGTCGCTATTGCGATTTTCCTCTGATTATTTTTGTTTGTCGTTACTGTAAACACTTTCTTTGTTAACACTTTGCCGGGAGGGCTACTTTTGAGTATTCCCTCGTACTTCAGGGCATCCTTTTGTATCGGTATGTCTTGTTCATCCTTGCCTTCGGTCTTGGAGCCCAGGCGAAGGTAGATCTGCTTGGCGGCCGGCTTCGGTGACGCAGCCTTAACTACGTCAGAGTTTCCGAGGCGAGAAAACACTGTTTGCTTTATAGCAGCTGAAACAACAGAACGCTTTGTGTCTAGCTATATTACCTTGTTGTGTGATACAGGCTCCTATACTAAGTCATGATTATCATCAAGGCTGACTTATTTCTATTTTTTTTATATTCTTAATTGTGGTACGGTATTATTAACTATGGTATACATAAGAGTCCTTTTGGATATTCAATTGAATTAACATTTTTTCATGAGAGTCATAACCATTTTGTTTTTTCTTGAAATAAAATTTTAAAAAATTAATAAAACAACTCACTCTCTTTCGGCGCAGCCGTAGGTCGTGTCGGTGACTCGAAACGGATCAACCTAGTTTTCTTCATAGGTATATTAGTATCTGTTACGGTCCTACAAGAATAATATAAGACAATTAAAATCCATACATGAACATGTAATATTACTATTCATCTTTCTCAGGTTTTAGAAATAGAACAGAATATGTCATAGGCAGGTTAAGTTTTGTATGATTTTTTATAGTTTGAATAGTTTCTATAGTTTGTAGTTTAGTAGATAAGACAATTAATTAAGGACAGCTATCGGTTATGGGTGTTGTCTATCACAACATGATAAAGCTACATAAGGAGGCCTCATACAATCATATCTTGCAGTATGATATCACTAGGGGCACCCGTAGATATTCTACTTTTAGCATCGAAGCTTTAGCTTTCAGGATTTAACAACTTTCTCAACAGTTATATGAAGTAACCAAAGACCAAATGTTCTACACAAAAGTGCCTGTGAAATGTTAATTGTAATATGTCTGCTATAACCGTAATTAATTACTTGACCGATGTGATCTTACGCAACATCAGAGGACTGCTTTCTCTTCAATTTGACAACATTTGCTGGAGATGTTTCTGGCGAATTAGGATTGCGGGTGTAATGTTCTAGGATGCGGCTTGCAGCTACAAGAAACATTATTAGATTGTGAGTTGGTTTACATATACACTGGACGAGTATTTAGACAATAAAAATTGAAATAGTAAAAATTAGTCTTTGTTTTCATTTTATGGTACATACTATATGTGTGTTAAAGATGGTAGAACCGTTTGTGGTTAGACTCCGGCCGCACGACCGCCATACCTATTCTGCCTTATAACAGCTGTGTTAAGTACTGCTGTGTTCTGGTTTGAAGAGTATGGTAAACGAGACATACTTATTCGAGGCGTTCAAACTTAGTCCTCAGGGGCATTTGTGGCGACCTCAGGTGAACTTATCTGGGGTTAATTAGATGTCCATGGCCAGCAGTGGCCACATACCACCAAGTGTACTGCATGCTTGTTTGCTACTTCAATAACATAAAAAATGATGCTTACGGGAAGATGGCTGTGTGACAGTGGAGCGCCCAGTGACTGCGGCCACGGGCACCTTGACCGTGGTCGTGCTCAGTACTTTGTTTCGCGCTGTGCTCTCGTGCACCTGCTTGGCATGCCTGTAATGAAAATACTGATGTCACATAATGCTAATGCTAACACATAGCATGCTAGATATGTCCTACTGTCTCTTCAATCATCACATGTAAGATATATTTTCTTATGATTTTTTTACTCTAGTTACTTAGTTATAGACTACTTCAAAAGCAGTAGAATCAGTATAGTTCAACTTGAAAGGCATCAATATACTCATTTGTATTGTGAAGCAGTTCTTTTGTTTCTTTCAAAGGTTGAAGATAATGCCCAAAATACATATGAGGTGACCATTTCAGTTATCAGAAGTGGTGATGTGCAATCAACTTCAGTCACTTCATATAGGACACCTGCTCTAAATGGTGTATGTAAAAGATGTCCATTGACCATGGCAGCTATGACCATTTACAATCAGGGAACTGGAAAACAATTGATAATTGGGCTTGTTAATATAATGTAGTCCCTTTTTACTAAAGGACATTTAAAAGATACAACACAGCCTATATAAAACCATATTATATCATATTCATATGCATAAGATTACCGTAATATAGCAATGACATCACCCATCCTCACGATGCCCATGTCCCTCAGGTACTCCTTGTTCAGATCTAGCAACATGTCACTCTGTATCCTGTTCTCCGCAAATGTCAGCGCATATGTTGCGGACACATCTGACGGGATGCCAGAGGCTGTGAAGAAACTCACCCACATACCTGAAATAATTTAATTTATTTATCCGAGTTCCTCCAAAAAATACGATCCATGATTAGGCCATGTGGCCTATACTATGACTATCCAGTCAGCTGATTGTCTGGGCATTTTACAACCAACTAATCGGCCATCCGGCTATCCGGCCAAAGGAATAGTTGACCCATCTCTAGTAGGTAAATACACATCTGATTGGTAGTTAGTAATTAAAATTAATATCGGCATTAAATAACATACATTTTGATATCCCTTTATCTAGATATTATAGACTAACTACTATAATAGTATAAATGATACAAGGAATGACCTTCACATGCAAAGATGCAAATACCCGCAACTGAGATCTAAATTCATTATTTAGTTCTTTGACTAACCAGGTTAAAAAATAAACCCCTCTATGTCCGACCAACAGTGCTATTCAGACACAAATGCTTCCATATCACAAGATAATAAAACAAACAGACTTTGTAGTAAAATGACCTAATTTCAAAACTTTGGGCAATATGACTGGAACATAATACATATATATTATTAGCAAAAGATAATATATAAACACAAAACATACTTACAATACAAACTAAAGGAGTATTGATTTGCACTTTAGCATGACAGTTGGTAGAGTTTTTTAACATACAAAAATATTTCTGTAAAGGATCTACTATGAATTGTTTGACTTGTTTTTATTAACCAGCTAGTGTTGCTAATTAGCAACACTAGCTGGTTAATAAAAAGTGACTTAGTCTCAAGAAATGACAACTTTTGACATAGTTTTGGCAATATGAAATGTACTAATCGCTAAATAAGATGTACCAACTTTTGAAATACAAAGATTCAAATATTAAATGGCAAAAGAGATTTGAAAGGTAATTTTATCAATTTTAATCTATAAGCATGAGCTATCTTTATTGTCGCCGTCAATTCTTCGTTCGTTCAAAATGTAGTTTAGCGACTTTATAGCTACTTTTGATGTCGAGTCTAACCACTTCGCTGTTTTGGGGTTAGCAACACTGGCTACTCCAATAAACGACGATCTAAAGCATAACTCACGCAATATTGTGTTACTAGGTTGCCCAAGTTTGTTAAATAACAGATGTACAGAATGCTAAACCTTGTAAATTATGTTGCAACTGTGTAGTCTGCCTTCAATAACAATCTTCACATGAAAACAGGTATTAATTGCAGAAATAGACACCAGATCCAGTAACAATTTATAGTTCAACTGAAAAGTTACTCGGAAAGTGTTAAGTTGCTTTTATAAATTGCATAGAAATAAAGTAACTCATAAACAGAAGGTAGAACACACAGGACAAGCAAACAATACGAGAACACATACGTACCAGTAAGATTTGTATCCATGTTGGTTGATGAGGCATTCATATTTTCAAATCACTACAACTTAAAAAATCCAATCTTGAGGACTCTTCATCAATAAACAAATACAACCCAACATAACTTTATAGCTCAAAACAAAATAACCTTTTTGATCAACTTTTTTGGTTTTTGGCCATTGTCAAAAGCAAAACTGTCAAAAGTGGTATCAAATTGCTTAAATTGCCAGATAATAAATATTTGCCTTTTCTGCAAAACTTTTTCGAGTGTTTATTATTTTAAATTATTTTATTTTACATAAGTAAGTAATAGAAAATGTTCATTAATATCTTACTTTAACCAAGCTTTCAACGTGCCTTCACTACTTTAACCATCCTACAATATATCTATTATGAATCTTCATAATTGTCACGTCAGAAAGTTAAAGAGAGAGACGTCAAAGACAAAAATCAAAAGACTGTCAAATTCAAATCAAGGCGTCGAAAAAAGTGATCACCAAAGAGTAGAGTAAATATACAGGGGATCACGTCATTCTCTTTTGTACATTTCAATAATCTCAGTATTAAAAATATTAATTAAAGCCACACGAATGAATATAGGTTTTCATATTACCAGAACCTATTCTAATCTATTTCGAAATTTTGGTCGTATCTGTGCAGGTAGGTAGTAAGTTGTATAACAATAGATTGTTCTGTTGTACTTTATTGATTTAATCTCTAAATACCGGACGCCGGGACATCTGCCAACTTGTCCTTTTTATTCATTTTAGTTCCAGCTCCGCATCTGACTCTGAATATCAGAAGGATGGCGAAAGATATTAGAAATATACCGACAGTGGATATCGATCCTTCGGGAGTGTTCAAGTATATTCTCATAAAAGTATATGACAAGGATCAAAGTACATCTGAACCTTTGAAAATTATTGTAAGAGGCTATCAGCGATGCAACTATCACTCCGATATTTTTGATGAGGTAAGGGTATTCATTCAAACCCCAAAATATATGCATGAATGTGTTTAATAAATATTATGAAACCCCAAAATTGTTCAGGAAATAAATATGTGTCTTTTATGTGGTGGTTTTGATAGTAAAATATGTCTGCCTATTAACAACAGTGTTTAGCACTGCTGTTTTAAAGATGTATACACAAAGCTTGCCAACATTTTTTCTGGAGTAGAACTACATCTGTGACCAAATTCTTGAAATAATTTAATTTATTTAGGGTTGATTACAGATATCAATGTGAAGGAGTATACTCTTTCCATTAGGTGGACTGCATGCTCGTTTGTTACTTCTATATGATAAAATAATGAGATATATAAAATTAATGATGAAGAATATTTATTTTAGGTTCAGGCAAGACTTTACCCCCTTGATCTCGAGCCATTTGGTGGTGGTCGGATATCCATTGACCCTGAAAAAAAGAAGATTCACATCTACGGCTACTCTCAGGGTTACGGCAAGGCTGATCATGGGATCACTGCAAAGCTTGTCGATGAGGCATACCCAAGTTATGTAATTTCCATCAGTGATGAAGGGTATTAATATATAAGTTTACTTGTGAATGTTTGCAAAGATATTGCACAATTTGAGTTTAATTTTAAAGAAAACCATATAACTAATTGATCAACATTGTCAGCAAGCATCAACCACCAACTTAACAAACATGCAGCAGTAGATATAATGAGAATCTATGATTGTCAGAGACATCTCGTCATGTTGCACCAAAAATGAGGGTGGCCATTGGATCTATTTGACACAAATATTAGGGCAGAAGTCTATTTGTATGAGGCATGGAAGAAATGTTATGCATATGCATCCATTTCTTGTAAGAATTCATGATTGCTTTTTTGCAAATCTATATAATAATATTTAATGTTGTTAAAGATAACATTTATGTTATGAGCTCGCTTGAGCAATTATCTAAATTATTATTTTGTTTTTGTTGTAAACATTATTTATGAAAAAATGAAATAAAAAAATCATATCTATGACTTTTTTTTAATAACACACATGTCTTCATTGCAGTAGTGCACCAGATGTACCATGCTCCTGCAAAAGAAAAACATAACATATTCAACAAATATATCAATATTTTCTTACAATATTATCTTGTATCATGGTGTGTGTAATTTATACTTAAATAAGCCATTTCTTAAAATCTTGTTTTTATTTCAAATTATTTTGTATATTTTTATAATGTTTAAGTCAGTACATACTACTAGTATATAAATATACACTGTATGAAATTGCAACACCATTAAGCTCCCCACACCTAGAAATGCAAATACCTTCTGCTTGCTGTTGAAGGAATAGGGAGAATGCTAAGGGGCCCAAGAACCTAACATATTTATTTAAAACTAACCAATCAGTATTTTTATTATGAACGCTTTTTAGTGAACACTAGTGTATGACCAAACGTCGCTGAACCGATTATTCTGCTATCGCCACAATCCTTGGCCCAAGCCGAAAATTTAAAACCTAAGAAATACACTTCTAGATCGGTTTAGAGTTTAACTAATCCATGTCGCATGCATAGATGTCATGCTGTTGTCACTTCTAAATCATTGTAGAATAAATATATTGTCAATATGGATGTGTTAAGCACACTTCCCATTTTGCCTATTAATAAACTGTACCTGAGCGAAGCTCTGGTTGGTCACTGGTCCAATTCATAGAACTCTGAAGAATGTCGACAGTGCACCACCGCATCAGAAGGTATGTTCGATATGGAGAAGAAACTACCCATGAACCTTCATACGTGGGTTACAATATGATATGGTTAGGAGACCCTGCTCTATATACAAAGAATCTAAAATGTTTTCATTAGAAAGCACATCACCACATATTTATAGGGTCGGATCTTCTACACTTCCATTTTATAATTTTTTTTGGTAAATAGTAAACCTAAATAGGTAATGTCTACCGGATATCGGTAATCGGTAAGTGGTCACTGCCATCCATAGACATATGTAACTAACTCCTTAATAATGCGGGTATTCTACGTAATGTTGTCGTCGACGAAAATTAGCGCTGTTTGTACTGCGCTTTCAATTCCGATCACAGACATGAAATAGATGTATGTGCATCCGACAAATTGTTTGGTGAAAATGAGCCAGCTTAAAATATGCATAGAGTACACACAGAATGGGTGACATAGGCAGGCCTGTGAGTGCGGGTGTTCAACAAATAATAAAAGAGGGAAGATGAGAAACTTATATATCCATCTTTGTCTAATACAGATCGGTAACCGCATTTTGCTCTCTTTATATCGATGGGCTCATTATAGGCAGGCTTTACTACTCTCTCATACTCCCCTGTTTTATTATTTGCTTGATACTCGCACTTACAGGCCTGCATCATCTTGCATTTAGCTACCCTACTCTATGCATAATAACTCTTTGGAAAATTGTCGATCCAACCCTCGTCTCTTTCTTATATAGTCCGACCTATAATAACTGGCATAGACGAATTGAAATGCTTGATAATTTGTTTTTAATGCATTTCCTAATATCAGTGACATCTTGAGCGGCATCGTCACTGACAATACGTGGTGTTTTGTATTTTACATGCATACTTATATAATTGTTATTTTAATACTAAAGTTATACAATAAGATTTTATTTTATGTCGTATTAACTTAATTTGTTTATAGCGTTACTTTATTATTAATGGAGAAAGTTAAGGAAGTTATATGCAAGTATGTACTAACCAAATAAATTCAAAATCGAACTATGTACTTGACATAGCCATGTGTTCTACCCACATTTTTGTAAATTGCACGTTAACCGTTAGTTCTCTTACCGCCCACTATGACAAGACAAACGTTGTCG
Source organism: Telegonus apastus (assembly GCA_018250635.1). NCBI lineage: Eukaryota > Metazoa > Arthropoda > Insecta > Lepidoptera > Hesperiidae > Telegonus > Telegonus apastus. The sequence goes on along the minus strand of DWNY01000281.1, from coordinate 5,241 downwards.
CCGTTAAAACTGATTGTGGAGACGAGGACTATAAACATCACAGAGTATCCCCGTGTCCACCCAGTGCTCCACATCAGCGTTACTGACCTAAGCCGAGATTCCGTGACCATAACTCCGGCAATAGCTAGATCCGCAACTGACCCTCTAGTGAAGTGGTAGTAAACCGGCAAAGGTTATCAATGCCTTCTTCCTTTCACCCATTCAGCGACTCTTTTATGCCGTTTAAGCATACAACCCATTGGCTGGCTCGACATCAACCCTGAAATTTTGAAAAAAGCAATAGGACCAACAGCTACTACACGCAAAATAACCGTTAAAACAGTCATAGTTCTGCCGTGGGAATACGCTTGAAAGGTCCTTTTTTCGAGGTATCCTTCAAGAGATACTCGTCGCCGTGAGAGCTACGTCGAGTTATGTGGAATTTTTACCCACTAAAAACCCCTCGGTAGCCTTCCTCGGCGCTGCGAAAAGGACCCCGGAATTTCCGGATTAATGCAATCGAAGTCCTCTGAGCGCATTGCCCCGTCAGGCTGCACCCGGTCTTTTATTACGCTCGCCACACTATTCAGTGGATAAACCGGGGTTCGCTGGATGGACCGTTCAAGCTCCCGCTCTCGCCGCCCACAGTCCCCAGAAGGACCCTTTTAGTCGCCCCCTTACGACAACATGCTTGTTATAAACCCTAACCCAATTCTCGCTCCGGTACTACAAAGACAACTGGAAAGATCCTCCTAACTTAATTTCGCTTTTAGACAATTTAATTGGATAGAATTGATTAATTCTTTGTGTTTATTTGAATAGAGCGGTTCCTATACTAGTCGGCTTGGGGTGTGGGTACCCCCCACGTGTATGGTTACCATGGTACCATACTATGGTATCTACTAACAACGCGACCGTATTGCGGAACGCACCATTTATTACTGCTTAATAATTACCATACCTCAGGCTTATAACTTTTCCACTTGTCTCTTTGTTCTGGTATGGTGTTCCTCGAGGTCTCGATACTTATAACTTTGCATTTTTAGGGAAACTTGGCAAAACTGCAAGGCGTGCGAAGCATGTCCGGGCTTTCAGAAAATCTTGGACTTAAAGGATGCAGGTCTTGTCATATATCGTCATACGAAACGCATTGACGAGGTATATTTAATCTTCACAGTTTTTGATTGGTCACAGGTAGATTGTTGGTAGTGGTGAATTTTTCCATACTATAATATCATTGTACTTTGATGTATAGTCTGCTGTATAACCTATACTTATAATAGATACCTATAATAAAACGGAAGAGTTTATGTATCTAGTTTATGTATTTAGTTTATATGTAGGAACTTTTTATGTATATTTAGATTAAGTTTTCCTTACAAAAATTTCTGCCACTGCTACTAACAATAAGCAACTACTTGATTGATTGAGTAATTAATTATTATCAATATTACCCCAAAGTGCCTGCCTACAATTGAACTCCGATTTAACAACTTTACGAAAGTGCTATGACTGCTATGGAAGGTGTACCGAATATTCAAATACGCATTATGATATTAATATTATTTACAGATTAATAAGGCAACTGGAAACTTGGAAAGTTCAGTAAATACTACAGATGATGTATTTATTATACACAACACAAAAGATGTTAAAATTAAGGGAGATGGTTGTATAACTGCGATAGGTAATTATCATTATTAGCATATTGGTAGAACGAATATGCTTCTACCGTAGAGGTATCACTGCTACACCTATTCTTTACGTGAAGCAGTTCTTGCGTTTCGGTGGCATGGTGTTGATTCGACAAATTCCCATAGGAGCCGGCCATCTTAGTATCTACTCGGGAGTAGCAAACAAAGGTAGGTAAATCTCATGTTCTATATGAATTCTTTTACAGATATCTATGGACCATTTATCATGCTCGTTTGCTACTGTACTCTTTCATCACTTATCACACATAATAATTATATAATATATTTTCATGTATGTTTCAAACTTAATGTGCTATATCTTTGTAATAATGATAATTAATACAAAGATATAGTATATTATTAATAAAAATTTATGCAAATATTTTGGTCATAAATTTTTTTGAAGAATTTTTGAATCATTGTAGTACGTGTATTGTTATTAAGAACTATTTCTTTCCCAGACGATGAAGTAGGTTGTCCAAGATGTAGAGAACTGGTTCAACGTGCGCAAAAATATTTGAATAATATTCCAAGCATTGACAAAAAAGACGTAATAAGCGTATGTGATCATTGTCAAACTAAAAAAAAGTCCATTAAATATTGTTGTGAGTGCCATGACGTAGTGAAGAATTTTTTAATACAAAGAGATAAACAAAGTGTAGAAAAACGACACATAAAACCTTGGTTAACAAAAATCCACAAAATATTGTCGAAAAAAGTAGAGACTAGTAAAAAATCAAGACTGAAATACCGTACTCATTCCGAGTTATATTTGAATAAGTTATATAAAGATGATGTTAGTAGTACCCGGAGTTTAGAAGTAGGACCAATGATCGAAGTGGGAGTGAGAATAACCGAACCGGCTAGGTCAATTCATAAAGTTGCAACTAAATCAGAAGGCGCTTTAAAGTGGTTGGATTCTAAAAGAACAACATTTAAATTAGGTTTAGTTGACAACGATCCTTTTATTGAAATACAAAAGCACGCGTCATCGTCATTAGCGACTTATGACTCGACAATAGATAAAGACACTGTTATAATGAAGGATGACCTAGAACTAAATTTATTCGAACGTTTGAGAGATAAACGCCAAAGAGGTGAGGAGTTTGCCCAAAAGACCACAATTAAAGACCACGGATCTCCTCGAACACTAAAGAAATATTACTCGGATGAAAAAATATTTTTCTCTCCTGCTGGATTTGAAGATTATGAAATTATAAAAACAAATTTTAGTTACGTTTTTCCTAAAGACGAGAGAGAAGAAATACGAACTTTAAGAAGAGTTAAGACTTCCGCTGAATTGATTGAAGATACACAAGATAGGCTGCGCGTACGAGCTGAATTGATAAACAATGAAATAAATAGACAGTTAGCAAAAAGAAGTAAAACAACAAGCAGTCAGAAACAGTCGGTTAAAAAAATTGATGAACAAGATATTAAAAGACAAAAAATTCAGGATAGTGAGAAAAAACAAGGTGAAGGTTTAGAAAAGCCATCAAGTAAAAAAGGGAAGATGGAAAACAAAAAGGAAAAAAAGGAAGAGTTGCAAATAGACAAAAAAAAGAAAGAACAAAAGAAAATAGAAAAGGAAGAAACGTCAAAGAGTAAAGACGTTAAACCGCCAAAGAGAGATAGTGCTGCAGAGAAGTTAAAAAAAATGATGGAAGAACAAGAGAAACTGAAAGCTGAGGCACTAAAAATCAAAAAGCAGCAAGAAGAAGAAAATAAAAGACTTAGAATGGAAGCAGATAAAAAGGCAAAAGAGGAAGCTGAACGAAAGTTAAAAATGTTTAATGAACCCAAGGTTGATAAAAAACCTCATTCAGCAAAACATGAAACGGAACAGGAAGAACCGACAAACAAAGAATTAAATGTTAAACAAATTAAAATAAAAAAACCCTCTAATGACGATTTAATTTTGCAATTAGTGAAAGTAAAACAATTCGAGAGACAAAGACCGAAACGTTTATCTGAAATTAATGTTACTCCATTGATGGTTAATAAACACAAGATACACAGTAAAAAAATAGCCAATTGTGTTATATGTGCAGATTCCGAATTGGAACTTGATGTAGAAAATATAGTTTCTACTAAAAATAAACCGGTTGAAGCGACTGACCTTATTGTAGGCAATAAAATTATAAAATCTAAGTTACCTTTAAGTGATAAACCTACAGAAGAAGAAAATTTACCACTTCTATATAAATCTATATTTACGGAAGATATGGCATCAAAGTCACCAAATGAAATGGCTGAAAAAATGTCTGATAATAAATATCATAAGACACCGCCACTATTATCGCACAAGCATGTAAGTAATTTAATTGTAAAGTTTAAAATAACGTCCTAAAATTACCTACATACCAGCAGACATGTTTGCATGGCCGCACGATAATTAGTTACCAATATGTAGTATGTTCATAATGCCCGGACATTATAAATAATGGCAAGCTACGTTGGGCGAAGTGAATAATTATCATTTGAACATCGTTATTTATCAAATTGCCCGGACATTACGAATATTGCCTGGTGATTGTTGGCCAAATGGAAATTATACTGCATGAGCAATGCATCTATAAAAAGAGTGATTATTCGCAAGTGAGGCTTGATTTACTATTTCCGAAAAGTCCAAAATAAACAATGATATTTCGCACTTAATGCGAGAAATCCTAAGATCTTCCGGTTGATCCTAGGATTTACCAACTCTTAGCTATAAAAGTCCGTAATGATCAAATATCATAATTTAATTTAGCTTTAATTATGGTCGAATTTCGACCCTTGCGGCGAGTCCATTAGCTTGTCTTATTCTAGGACAACCTGCAAATTTATTATACATTAGGTAAAGGAAACAGTAGGTAACAGGTAATTTGCCCCTTTAGTTCCGTGACAAGAATAGGGCTACGGTATCCCCTGCTTGTCGTAAGAGGCGACTAAAAGGGGGCATCCGGGGTTGTGGGCGGCAAGAGTGGGAGCTCTAATCGGCACCATTTATGTCCGAACTCAGGTAGGCCTCTAATGTTATCTAGCTGTTCATAAATGTCGATGGACAGCAGTGACCACTTACTAAGAATTGATCTTCATACTTATCTTCATCGTATAAAAAATATATCAATGGTCATTGTTTTAAATATTTCTACAATTACAAGTACTCTCTCAATATTAAAACGTATTTTTTGGTGTTTATGAATTGTCAATGACAATATATACAAATTCCGATTCAAACCAACAAATAAAAGGTTTCCACTTCCATCTAATCACAGTACTTACGAATACAGTTTTCATTGCAAGCCGCAAGCCGCTATGAAGGCCCGATGGTAGTGGAATATTCCATTGTGCAAGCAAACGCACAATGCCTTCAAGAAAAGCGCAGTTTCGCCTCGTAACATTGAATAGAAATGTAGAAATATTTATGTTTTACTGCGATCACCCATTCTACCTTAGGTACCGACTGAATTGAATTTTGCTTTATAATATAGAAGTAACAAACAAGAATGCAGTCGACCTGGTGATAAATGTCCACTGCCGTCTATGGACATGTAATCAATCCCAGATAAGATTGAAATTCTAC
>DWNY01000280.1:0-17919 GCA_018250635.1 Telegonus apastus | reverse complement strand
ATCGACCCATTGTTGTCCCACTGAAGGGCATTATAGTACTAAATACACACATTTACTACTATATGTTATAAGCATTGATATACTTGTGTTATACACTCTACTTTACAAGGATTAACTATAAAAATAAAAAATAAAAATATGTATCTGAACTCAACTCGCGTCTAGCATTACGACAGAAATGCCGTTGGCAAAGATTTGTTGACTCAATTTTAATAAAGTTCACTATTAATCTACTAGAACTTATTCATCGGTCGCTTTCAATACAAATGAACAACAAGCTGTAGGTTTCAATTAAGTCTCGCGGACGGCCTTTGTAGGGGATGCACTAATGCCCCTACCATTTGTTCGAACTAGAAATGTTAATTTTACGTAGATTTTTAACCGACTTCCCAAAGGAAGGAGGATAACCTCCTTCCTATATTCATCACAATTTTCACACTGTCGCATTTGTCGCATTATCATGTACTAGACGTTTCCGCGGTTTCACTCGCAATTATAAAAAATGTAGTATGACATACATACATACATACATACATACATATAATTGAAATCATATGTCCAACAATCTCAAAGAAATAACACTTTTCAACGAGGATTGATATCCATCCCACGGGAACCGTACATTTTTCCGGGATAAAAAGTAGCCTGTGTCTATATCTGACCCTTCAATATCCCTATGCAAAAAATAATGTGAATTAATCGACACTATAAAAAACAAGAATCTATCCCACTGGAACCGTGTATTAATCCGGGATAAAAAGTTATATGCATATATGTTATTCCAGATTATAATCTATCTCTGTACCAAATTTCATTCAGATCCGTTTAACCGTTCTGAAGTTATAGAGTAACAAACATCCATCCATCCTCATAAACTTTCAACTTTATAATATTAGTAAGGTAACGGTTAATGTAGCCCCACACTAGGGGTTTTCTGTGACGCGAGTGCCATGGACACATAGATGAATACACAAACACCCAGACCAAGAACAGAAATAGAAATTCATCTTTCAGATATCAGTCTGTCTGGCCGGGGTTCGAACCTGGAACTCTCTAAGTGTCAGACCGTTATAATGTAGTGACAGCTCTGTCACGCGGTTCGTCTTTATGAAAAAATGACGTTATGTTCACGTTCACGTGTGTCTTCGCCACTTTGAATCGACGACGCGCCTAGCGTAGCGGCCTCCATACCGGTCTGACACGCAGTGCGTTCCGGGTTCGAACCCTGGCCTGACAGATATCTGAATGACGAATTTAGATTTCTATTCAAGGTCAGGGTGCTTGTGGGTTCGTGTTTGTATGTTTCCATGACACCCACGACACATAAGAAAATCCTACTGTAGTGCTATGAGTGTTAAAAAAAGAAAATAATTTTATGCTAAGTTCATGAAAATAATTTTATGTTTTTATTGGACAGATTATAAGTAATAACTACAGACTATATAAAACTGTTTTTGCTTTGCAAAAAAGATCCTTCGAGAATAATATAGAATAATGAATGTTGGAAACTTTCTGTATCTGTGAGCACATCCAGTTTATATATGTAAAAAGCGAGTTTCGTTCGACTTACCATGGTACCACCATAGTACAGTATGTAGCGATACTAACAAAATAAATAATTAAAAATATTAAAGTCCCGTTACGCGTGACGTCACTTTAGCACGGCGGTGCGGCCGCGGCCGAGCGCGCTCGGATTGGTTCGAGTAGTCCCCGTCAGTCGGTTGAAGTGAACGACGCCGGACTGTTGCGCTTACGCTCTCGATTATCATTGTTATTATTAGTTTAAAAATAAATCTTTTGTTAATAAACTACAAGTATGTGATGTTTCTTTTCTTTATTTTCTCTTCCCTAACTGCGTTTCAATCAGCTAAAGGTTATATGGGCTCGATAGAACGTAGAACGACTGACACATCTACGTGCCGATTTCGTTCAGTTGCCCTTTGTGGGTCGTTACGTGTAGTTAAAGGGATCGAAAGAGGAGAGATTCGGTGCTTTTGCTCAGTTGGTGTGGTCTGGTTTTATTCAGTCCGTACTTGAACTTTCTTAGCCTGTTTTTAGTTAGTGAAGATGCGAACGGTGGTCGTTAAATATGATCTATTTACATTTTACAATAAAATCTATTCACATTTTGCAGTATATTAGTTGTTTGTTTTGGGTTCGCGATAGTTAATTTTCCCGTGCTGTTCACAAATATGGGTTACGCGGTTATGTTATATCACATTTTAATTTGAAAGGTGACAAAAGTGTCGATCAACCGAGGAGGTACCACCACCACCACATGGTTGGAGTGTCGAATAGTTGTTGGATTTCGATGGTAGTGTATGGATGCGGGTTGACTTTAACTGTTAAAGGCTAACTTAACCCTCAGACAGAGCATCTGTTTTCGGCTTTACGCAAAACGTCTGTTATATATTGTACGTCCAGTATAACAATGGTTAGACTCAATTTATCAGCAATCAACTACTCGTAGTGCCTACCTTTTAGATAAAATGTTGTCTAATGTTCTATTGAACATTATCTTCTACTTATATATAAAGCTCACGGTATTAGTGAGTAAATTCCTCCGAAACAGCTCAACCGATTTTTTAATTAATTTTTCACCCATATTTAGAAGGTATAAGAATAGTGTGTGGAAGGTATAGAAAATTATACAGAGAAAATTGTATTGTTTTGGCAATTACTTTGTTGAATTTTAAATTAAAAAAAAATACCTTTAATCCCAAATTTTCAACCATCAATATTCACAAGAAATAATGTATATTTCATAACAACGTTTGACAGGTCAGCTAGTTTATTTATGAACGTTAAAGTTTTACCATTTTAGTGATATTTTGTCATAGATAAATATTAAGAGCCGTGGATAAGTGGTGGCCGACCATAAGCTTGCCGGATGTTGGTTGGTCCAAAGTTCGAGTCTCGTTTCGGGGCGGAATTGTTTTCTCGATAATCCAGTCTGTGGTCAGCTTGTGTTGACATAATATGTGTATAAAATTATTGTATTGTTAGAATAGTGAAAATAGCCTTAAATAGAACTTTTGAAAATTGACTAGTAATTTGTTTATTAAGCATATTTGGGGAGTATTTTTTATCGGTGGTGGTATTTTTATGATGAAATAATGTGATGCTAATATTGTTTGTGACAACGGCTAATATGAGGGTGAGGAATAGGTTCCGTCGGAGGAATCTCTTGGGTATGTCATTTGATTTGTTCAATAATTAGATAGATACAAAGATAAAGCAATTTTTTCTACCAGGAGACCAGTCACAATGGTCGAAATTTCACCATATTTAAAACCATACAAAATCTAAAATTATATCCCCAAATAAAAAATAAACTTGTATATGTATTTTAATCTGTGCATGAGGAAAACATTAATTATGGGGAAAATTAATTTAAACTTGTCAAGCTGCGTTTATAAGAAATAACGCATTTATGGACATCTGACATAGTTCAGAATTTATGTCTTTTATATTGTCAGTATTGTTTTCAGTACTGTTAATAATGAGTGTTTTGTTTTGTTTCATTAGATACATATATTATCAATCAAAAATCTTTCCTGCATGAATCTTCTCTACAAATAACCAATGAATATAATTAGAAAAGCCGTCAAGCCGTTAGGGTTGTAAGGAGTGCCAAAGAAATGGACATATATACATACATACGCTCGATAAACATTACCGTCCTTCTGTCGCAGTCTGATAATAAATATCATACATTGGACAAAGGCACATACAAAGACTTACAAGAATTTACTTATACACTAAACTTAGGAAGACACTACACAAGTACACACATACGTTTCAAATCCCTTTAAATGGTATGAAAGCAATCAATCCGTTTGGTGGAATCGGTATATAGGGTTTGGGTTTTTGATATTTTTAATAATATCATTTTGTGTTTGATGATTGCTGAAATATTTTTGAAGTATAATGTAAAATTAGAAATGATATATTAATTATCACTTGATTGTAGCGCGCCAAACCTTTTCTTTTCAAGTTTTGAATCTTTTTGAGTGTGATGACATTAAAAACAAAGTTTTAATGTTTATTATTTCTTGTTTACAGGTAAGTTGAAAGTCACGATTGTAAGGCATGTAAACATCTTCGCTCAACGAAAAAGGTAAGTCCATTATTGTTATTGTAAATAATTGGAACGCGCGCCATCTGTTCGAATTTCACAGCATTCGCCGTCTGCAGCTACGTTGTATTTGGTTCCGCTACTCGCACCTAGATGGCGTTACGTATTCTGTTATGAAAACTTGTAGTGTTTTAAATGTATAACTACTGATGGTGTAACTACATCGTATAATAAGAGTTATACAAGTTGTGTTTAAAATAATTATTAAATTTTATACATGGCTGTCAGTTTAATGCTCTACATAAAAACTAATTTCCTTCTATATTAGGTAAATGTTTTTTTTGTTATATTTAATTTCATCGTAAAATGAAATTGGTTTGACATCACATATGCTATTTATAGCGATTGGTCATTTACTGGCCGTAGTTTTACTACGCGATTGTTAATATTTATCGTCATAATTTTCAATAAAGATTTTCTGAATAAATCATGTAATAATAACATCGTAAAATAATTCCATCTAATTTCTCATACATAACTGTAATCGACGAATATAACTGTATTGTGTTAGTGCATTTTTTTTTGTCTCAGACAAAAGATAATCGCTTAAAAACACTGTTCGTTTCCGGGATTTTATAATGTAAGTAGAATTAAGTCATTAAAATTGGAAACCCTTCAACACGTACGTATTTATACGTATTTACCTTAAGTAGGATTTGACACTGTTGTTACATTAATATTAATAAGGCATAAATAGATGTAGCGGTAGTATGTATGTGCGGGGACGACCGCGGTTCGAACCGCAGAAGGTTCTATCATCTTAACTTGAATACATTTTTCTTCTTACTTATTTACGGATTTTTTTATCCTGAAGCAGTTCTTGCGTTTCGTTGGAAGGGTGCGGTTGTCGGCTGACTTGCGATGAAGCGACCATCTTAGTCCACGGGTGTAACAATACATGTGTTTGACTTACTTTTAATCAGCAATGCTGAAATCAATTCCGACCGATCGGAATTGGAATTTCATCGACATCAGCGCCGATTGTGTTCAATATTGGGTTGTAGTGGACTGCATGCTCATTTGCTACTTCCTCCTATGAAAAAACGCACTATAGCACGTCAATTGCTATTTTCTGCAAACAAGGAAACAGTTTATATTAATGTTTTATTTTCATTCGCGTATAACGTTTGATTGTGTATTGATAACGGTGAGGTAACCGCTAGGATTAGCCGCGCCGGTGACGTAATCTCACTGTATGATGAATTTGTAGTGTTATTTTATGATACATCTTTTTTCTTTTTTTTTTTTTAATTTCGTAGTAGTTAACGAATATAAGGTAGTTGCGGCAAGGAGTCGCTGCTGCCTGCGGGGGTTTCTTTTAGTAGAAGTTGGAAGTGGCAAATGAGCGTGTCGTTCATTTGATGGTAAGTGGCTACCGTCGCCCATGGATATTTGTAATCAACCCCAGATAAGATCGGAGTCCTTCCGATGTTGACCATAGATGCGTTGCTACCCCATATGGCTAAGTTGGAATGCCTTGGATAAGTATGTCTCGATTACCACGCCCTTCAGACCAGAACACAGCAGCGCTTAACACTGCTGTTAGGCAGAGATAAGTGTGGCGGTGGAATAGCCTAAGTTGAACCACAAGGGTTATACCACCACTAAACTTCGAGTTTCTATAAATTGTACGTTGTTCCGCTACTCTCCGGTAGATGGCTCTGATATGGTCTATGGAATAAAATGGAACAATAGTTTATTTAAGTATTTTCACTTAGCATTTATTCTTTTATACTTAAAGTAAATTAATTTTAAATATAATTTAACCTTACAAATAGATAACATGACATGAATAAGAATAATTTTAAACATGTTTTTGTTACAATACAAAAAATATTTAATATTTATTACAAAACCAAAAAAACAAAACAGTCGATAAAACTAAATACAACCAAGTCCACAGTTATGTAACGTTGTTATCCGCCTCATTAACATTAGGTCACATTCACACTTCAAAATAAATAATTCTATAAAAAACTGGCTGTGTCCCGCGGCTTCACCTTCATATAAAAAAAGCTCACATGACATACATACGGACATTGATAAGAGATAGCATCCTTGAAGCCGGCAATGCATTGGCGACTCATCTGGTGTTGCAATTGTCCATAGGCGAAGGTAACTGCCTTCCATCAGGCAATCTTTTAGTAAGATTTAAATATAAATAGAAACAATCTGATATTGATTTATATAAGCGCCGGCGACAATGGCTGCGTTCGCATGGAGCGCACGCGGGTATCAATTTTTTTACCACGGTACCTTAATCCCTTTTGAAAATTTTTGAAAATTGAAGTAGCCTTAGTTATGCGTTATAATATCAGCTATCTGTCAGTAAAAGTCCAATCAAAATCGGTCCAGTCGTTTCGAAGATTAGCCCTAACAAACAGACGAATAATTTAATTATGTTTTTATGTCATGAGTACTGTTTTTACTTTCATATGCATTTAATGTAATTGTTTTATTTGACATTAAAAACAGATACATACTTCAATTTTATTTATCGTATTTTATTCATGTGTATCAAGTGAACTTTTGGATCGTAAATGAACGCTAAAAAAACTCGTATCGTATAAATAAATAAAGACGTCGACGGTAATCAGAATGATATTAACTTTTAACGGAATTTGCATTGATTACGACGCGAGCAGGTGGCGATCGAACCGCTTTCGTTCATAAAAATAATCAATATAATTTGTCTCAATAAAGAATTTTATGATTACGACTGTGGTAGCTACCCGTCGAAGAGTTTCTGCTGAACCATTTCAGCGCCAGAGGTTTAAGGAAAGAGTTATTCGTTCTTTGAAGATACATCTGGACTATCTTAATGCAAGTAATTCAAATAATGTGATATACATATAATGTCCTTTGAACGATTTGTGTACGAGTAGGCACACAAGAAAAATCGCATTTTTTTTGTTCCGTACATTAATTGACCAGAAAAAAAATGTAACAAAATTCGGCAAATTTGTTTTTATAGACGTGTTATAAAAGATAAACCGAGCAGGTGATTTAACTGGAAACATACGGGAATTGTCTTACTTTTATTTACTTTGTTATTGTATATTGCAATTAGATAACTTTGAAGGAAGCCGAAACGTATAGGAAATAGCAAAAACTGCTCAAACGAGTGTTGGACATGAAATTGACAAAAAAAAAAACAGTAAATCTGGGTTAGGTAAATGGATAAAAAATAAGTTGTGTTATTATAACACCCATAATGTAACCTACAGAATCATTCACTATGTAATGATATGTGACAGTCGTTCTTCAAAGTCTATAACTGTAGACGTTAGAACCCTTTGTGGTGTGACTCCAGCGGGACCACCGCCACACCTATTTCTGCCTTATAACAGCAGTTTTAAGCGCTGTGTTCTGGTTTGAAGGATGTGGTAAGGAAGATATACTAATCTGAGGCGTTACCACTTAGTCCTCAGGTTTAGCAACGCATCTGTGGTCAACCTTAGATGGGATGGGATTTGATCTTATCTCGGGTTGATTACTGATATCCATGGGTGGCAGTGGCCACTTACCATCAGGTGGCCTGCATGCTCGTTTGTTACTTCCAAACTATGAAAAAATATAATTTCAACACTTGACGGTCAAGTACACAATAGATCTCCGTGTGTTTCCATTGCCTTTTAGTGCCACCTGCTACAGTTACCGCCTGACGTCACGGCTAATGCCGACATGAATAACACCGCGGGAAAGTATAGACCTTTACGAGGGTCTAACACTAGTTTTTGTATGTCTATACTCTATTTGTGTGTCTAGAACGGTGTAAATTATTGTAAAGCAACAAATAGTCAGTAGGATCATTGACCAAGGAAAGTAATTATGGATGTATGTTTCCTTACTCTTTGGCGCCAAACCTACTGATCTGATTAAGATGCAATTTGTCACACAGATAGGTCATGACCGAGATTGTCGCTAGATTCAGTCAACTTTACGTTCAATTACTGTTATATATGGGATTGTTTACAGTTGTCCATGGACAGCAGTGACCTCTTATTATCTAATGGATAAGAGAGTTTGGAAAAAGAATAGTTATGGAAGTAGCAAATGAGCATGCAACCTTTCTAAAGGTAAGTGGCCACTGCCGCCCATGGACATCCGTAATCAATCCCAGATAAGATCACAGTGATATCTGAGGTCGGTCACAGATGCGTTGGAACCCCCTGAGGACTAAGCTGCAACGCCTCGAATAAGTGTATGTCTTCCGTACCACACCCTTCAGACCAGAACGCAGCAGCGCTTAACACTGCTGTTATAAGGCAGAAGTAGGTGTTGCGGTTGTACCGCCGGAGTCAACCCACAAAGGATTTTACCACCTAAAAAAACACTGTGACTTACCTTATGCCTTGAGGCATTGCAGCAGCATTCAAGGGAAGTCGCGCGGAAGAAGCGCGATACACAGTTAGTTTTTTAACGATTGATAGCAGTATTTAACATCGATTCTTCAATGAAATGAATAATTACGCCCATTATATCTTGTTTTCGGCGTTGAATGGAATAAAATCGATGGAATATCTGTCAGAGTTATGAAGTAAAGCAATATCTTTGAAGGGTGCCCCAAAGGGAGTCGCAGCAAATATAGTTTTACTGAGATATAAGTTATAAAAATGTACATATTGAAGTTGTCGATGTTATAAATGGGGGCAGTCCCCGGTTTGTCGGCATTTATTATATTACTAACACTTTTCAGAAGTGAGTCGTGGATAGTGGCTGGTATTTTAACACGGAATTAAAAGTTGCATGTCATTCTTACGCATACCGGTGTATATACCTATCCAAGAAAATCAGCATGTTAATATTTAAATATATTTTTGCCCGACTGCGTCAGAAGGAGGGTAATGTTTTTCGAGCATACGTATGTATGCCAATTTCTTTTGCACGCCCCACATCCCTAACGGCTTGACGGATTTTAACATATGAGGTGTCGTTAGAATCGTCTCAGTTATCATAGTGTCATAGTAACATAGGCTATACATTTTTTTAAATATTATGCCTGCAAAGGAGAAAAAAGGGGGAACGGACGAAATATATTTATATCATAACAATATGGGTATCACATGAGTATGGGTATCAAAGTCAATTCATTTTAAGCAGTCGGGTTTTTGTTTTTAAGGTAATTCTCTAGTTGCCCCCATACCTTTTATGTTCCACTGTTGGACGCAGGGCTATTTCCCCAAGTGGGGAATTGGGGTAGGTGGGGGAGGCTTGGTGCGTCCTCCCCCACGCTGCCCCAATGTATGTTGATGAAGATGGTTCAACTTTTAAAATACCTACTTACGTAGTTACTTAGCAGTTAATAAACAAACTGACGACACACCAAATTTATATACAGACTAGTTTTTACCCGCGGCTTCGCTCGCGCTAATGTGTACAGTCATGTACATTTTTATTTATAACAGTAATAATATAATAGTTAGGATTGTATGCTTCAGGTATAATGAAAATGTAATTAATTCAAGGGACCGTAGTTATAAAAGTTATTTTTTGGTATCCCTCGGGAGTATTATCATTTTTCGGGATTAAAGGTCTATGTCCCTTTCTGGTCCCCTGGCAATGTAGGTGCAAAATTTCACAATGATCGGTTGAGTAGTTAAGGCGTGAAGGCGTAACAGACAAACGAACAAGGTCACATTCGAATTTATAATAATTAAGATTTAACATAAGACCGCAAGGTGCGCGAGATTTCATCTCACGCACCTAACATTCAGGTATCGAGCGGGGAACACAGTCGGATGGTAATCGAGACATCTGCCGGGCCGCCGGCACACGCGGCGTGCCCATCTGCCGCACGGAACGTTTGTGCCACCTGCCGGCTAAAGTTGCTGTTTCGTTTTGTTTTCTTTTTTTTGTTTATTGGGTTTTATACGTGTTTTGGATGTATTTGGTGGAATCTGTGTTTGTTTTATTGACTAGCTGAATAATTTGTTTAATAATCTGGGCAACGCAAAAGTATCCGGGTTCGATTCCCAGTCGCGAATACATCTAATTAATTGAGATACGTTTTGGTTTTTGTGTTTCTTTACCACACAAATGGTAAAGATAAAAATGCTAAATAACTGAATAAAACAAGCTTTCAGTTTTAATTTAGTCCTGTTAAGGTATATACATATATATTTTCATAAACTGGTACAAGTTTTGATGTGTTTTTTTATATTTAGATCTGGATTAGACCCACACACAATGTTGAGTAGCGACATTTTTTTGAACTGATAAAATTTGATGAAAGTATGTATGTTTACCTCACCAAGCCGTTCAAATCAGAACACAGAAGCGCTTAACTCTGCTGTTATAAGGCAGAAATGGGTATGGCGGTGGTGCCGCCCGAGGCGAACCACAAAGGGGGTCTACCACCTTTTAAATATCATTCATCATTTTATTTTAGGATTATTTGATTTGATTCGTATTTAGTTATAAGTTTATTGTAGTTGTAAGCATTTCTTGTAGTGCTGTAAGCATCACTTGTAGTGCTGTGGTATTCATCGTGAATAAATACTATGCTATTCTTTGCTACGCTACTCCCCACTTGTTTGCTATGAATGACGCACGTCACTGCGTAAAACGTAACTTTTGACGTTTATTTTTCTGCTTATAACTCTAACACTTAATAGAATAACAGGCGAATTCCGGTCAACTGAGGATTTATACGACACAAAACATTCTATGCACTAAACTGGGACGTTTAGTTTCCTTACTTTCGTTCTATTCCTTATTAGATATGGTGTTATAAGCGATGGTTCTTTTGCATTGGAGCAGTTTATCAAGTGTGTTACAAGTGTGTGATAAAGACGATGGAACTCTTTTTGAGGGTGGTAAAACCCTTCGTCGTTCGACTTCGGTGGCACGACCGTCACACCTATTTTTGCCTGGTTTGAAGACTGATATTTAAAATAGACTTTTTCGAGGTTACGAGGCATTACGTTTTAATCTAGAGGGATAGAAACACATCTATGACGTACATGTGTTACCCCGGAAGATTAAGGGTTGAAGGTTGTGGTAAGGGAGACATACTTTTCCGGGGCGTTTCAGCTTAGTTCTCAGGGGTAGCAACGCATTTGTGGCTAACCTCGGGTAGGACTAGTCTTGTATGCCCAGTGGTGAGAGTGGCCACTTACCATAAGGCGGACTGCAAGCTCGTTTGTTATCTCCAAACTATAAAATATATATTTAGAAATCGATCCAAATATTTCGATCGCACAGACTGCCGCATACATCTATACTGTTAATACAGAATATAGATTAGGATACCAAACAGGAATCCCGGTCAACGCGTGATTTATTCGACATCCGTCCAATATATTGGCAACTGGTACGTGGGAATGGCCCAGTTGGTTGGTTTCTATCAAAACACAGCTTCCATGGTATTCGTAATGGGGAAAATGTACTCGAAATATTGTTTGCTTTCGTTCAAAAAATGTTGATTAGGTCGAGCGTCCAAAATAGCGTTACCGATAGGTTTTTTTTTTTGGCGACTCTGGTATCCCCGCGATTGGTGAAAAATATTGGTTATTATATTAAACTAGCTGACCAGGCGAACGTTGTTCTGCCGCTTGTATTTGGAAGTTCGCCCGTGAGTCTGGGATGTTTTTACAATAACGCCATCTAGTCAACTAAGGTAGAACTATTCGCGTATGTACGTAATTTAGTAAGAAATAGTTAATTCCGATTTTAAATTGTAATAACTTTTGATAGAGTGGATCGATTTTCATAAATTAAAGCCTAAATGTTAAGTTAAGATTCGTACCATGAATATATCTGAATTTCCATTAATTCAATCCCGTTTTATTGGCGGCAAGTAATTTTAAACACACAGACATCGAGCGCGAGTTACATTCTTATTATATATACAGATACAGATGACATGCCTCTAGTACCTATATAGATGGATATCAATATCAACAAATTATTTATTATATCATGCGATTTGCTAATGTCAATACAATACAAGCATTTACTTGGGTCTAAAGAATATTTTATTTATCAATAGACGTACAAAGTTCATTTAAAACGAGAAACTCAATGGCTAAATAATACATTTGTGTGTGAAGGACGTGTCTATATAATGTAATGCGCATGATGTTTGTGTATGTGTGTTTTCATGTGTGTGTGTGTGAGCATAAGGTGTTCAGTGTTATTTTGTTATATCATCTATTACTCTTTATGTATTGCTTAAGAAGTTTTTTTTAACTTTATCTAACCAATTCTAGGATGTAATTTCGTTTGGTGGATACATGGATGGTTCATTAGCGCGCCTGCTATGCTAAAAAATTAATACTACAAGCAAAACAAAAAAAAAGGCTTGTAAAATCAGTCTTACCACTAAGTTATTGTTTTATTAGTGCTTTTATGCTCTTTCGTCCGTCGATTGTGCCATATACAATTGAGAGTTTAAAATAATTACCTTCCTGGAACAATCGGTTTACGTTCTTCGAAACGGGTGATTAACGGGTTATGAGTCGTGGAAGTTATTGTTATGGGGAACTTATAAGGGTGTGCGAACAGTGTTGGCAGGGCTGCGTGTTCAGAGTGCCCGGACATTCGGTTTTTTTTTATAAAATTGAGGCAGTAAACAAGCACGGAGTCCACCTGACGGTAAGCGGCTACTGCTGTCCGTGAGCATACGTTGGAAATTGGTCGGTGGTATCTCTTCGTTCAAATAAATTGAATTTGAAATTTATTGAATATTTGAGGGTGGTAGAACCCTTTATGGTTCAACTCTGATGGCACCACCGTCACACCTATTTCTGCATAATGACAGCAGTGTCGAGCGTTGCTGTGTTCTGGTTTGTAAAGTATGTTAAAGGAGACATACTTATCCGAGGCGTTCCAAATTAGTCCTCAGGGGTAGCAACGCATCTTTGGTCACCCTTTGATAGGACTGATCTTATCTGGGGTTAATCGGTTATTCACGTGCGGCAGTGGCCACACAGATGAACTGCATACTAATTTGCTACTTGCAGATTATGAAATAAATGGTTTTACCATTTTTACTTATTCTGTATCGTGTATTTGCATCTACATTTTAAGTTGTCCACTTGCAATTTAAGTTTATAGCAACACCAATATCTGTCCGTTCATTTGACCTCAGTGCCCTAATAAAAGGCCGATGTTTAAAAATAGGTGCCCACCGACCGGTTCCCGGAACAATCGCTTTCGTATTGTGCCTTTTGATCTCGACAACTGGGTATCGTTGGTTCCAGGGATCTGTGCGATTCCGATAACATGTAATCCATTCTTTGTATATGTGTAGGTCATCGGATGAAAGGGTAAGCTTTGAATGAATGGAAATTTAGAGATTGTCAGATGTGAACCGCAGATCTACAATGTGTAATTGTAATGTAGAACCCTTTGCGGTTCGACTCCTCCTCAACTTTGTCCTCAGGGATACCAAGCTCAGGTAACACTGTGATTTTATCTGGGGTTGATTTCAGATGTCCATGGGCGGCAGTAATAGCTTACCATCAGGTGGGCTGCATGTTCGTTTGTTATGTCCAAACTATAAAAAGGCACTTAACACACATGTAAAAACAAAAGAAAACAAACGTTTCTATAACAGTGACAATAGTTTTCACGTCAGTAATGTTAAGAATAATTTAGTTCTTTTTGTTATTGTTGCCAACCAATTAATGTCCCACTGCTGGGCACGGGTCTCCTCTCGAGGTGTGAGGGCTTTTTGGGCCATAGTCCACCGCGCTGGCCGAGTGCGAATTGGTAGACTTCACACGCCTTAGAGAACTTTTTTTTAAATAACTCTGAAGGGTGCAGGTTTCCTCACGATTTTTTCCTTCACCGTTAATTTTTAATGTCCTCTACTACGAAATGTGACATGTCGGTCGACAAATATATTAATTTCCGACACGTCTGTGTGTCCATCAGTCATGTGTACGGTGTGTACCTACACGTCCGGCACCTGTGTCGTGTCACCTACGCTCCTACAAGATTAATAACGCCATTGAGAATATGATACACTAGTGAATGAAGCTATTTTAATTGATTTGTGTCTTCGTGATTCATCCGTACGCTCCACTTTTTAAAATTTGTGTTTATCCGACTGCGTCAGAAGGAGGGTAATGTTTTTCGAGCGTATGTATGTCCATTTCTTTGGCAATCCCCACAGCCCAAACGGCTTGACGCATTTTAACATATGAGGTGTCGTTAGAATCGTCTCGGTTGCCATAGTGAAAGAGGCTATTCAATTTTTTTTAATATGATGCCTGAGAACGGGGAAAATTGGGGGGCGGGGGGGGGGGACGAAATATTTTTGTATCGTAACAATATGGTTATCATATGAATGTGGATATCAAAGTTAATTCATTTTTAATTATTCGGGTATTTTGTTTTTAAGATAAATCTCTACCTGTAATATAGAAGTAGCAAACGAGCATGCATGTTCACCTGAACGTAAGTGGCCACTATGGTTCATGAACATGTGTTATCAATCCCAGATAAGATTAGAGTCCTACCTGATAAGTAAGTGCAAACGCTTCGAGGTAAAATAGGTATAGTTTAAATCCAAACCCTTCAAACAGGAACACCGCAGCGCTTAACACAGCTGTTATAGGGCAAAAATAGGTGTGGTGGTAGTATCTCCTTAGTCGAACTGTAAAGGGTTCTATCACCCTGTTTAGGTAACGCGATAAATAACTAATGATACTATGCCATTTGCAAAGACAGCTCTACTACTCTTAATGAAATAATCGCAGACGCATAGCTAGTGAGGACTTAAACGAATACTTCTATTGTCTTTATATAGCAGTTATTGGACACATTGGAACAAAATAACGAATAAAAATAAGCAGTGAAGTAAGTAGGTACGTAATGCCAAATGTGACTTTGGCAAACGTTGGTGATGTCATCCTTTAGAGTGGACCAGTCCGGCATACGTGGTCTGGTTTCCAGTCAGCTCACATTTGCAACATGATTAGATTAATGGGCATATGGTTTGTACGATTTTTTCTTAATATTGTAATAGCTACTCACTTTGAGCTATAGGTGCGTCGTGTTAGCAAATACGTATTTTGGGAAGATAAATCTCTGTTTTACCTTATTCAAATTCTAAAAATTAATGTATTAATTTTAAATCGGAAAATGCATATAATAATCGATTAGTCCGGATTATTACAAAAAAGACATTTTGAGAGTGACAGTTGAGGCAGTCGAGCACTAGCGGTCGTAGCGAGAGGTTGTATTGTGATTGTTCGGAGAAATAAAGTGTTTTGGTGTAAGAAGTTTAATTATTTAAAGGCCCCTCTGACTTATTCTAATAATAGTGTGGCAACTGTTGTGGGCATCTGTAATCAATCCCGGATAAAATAGAACTTTATCTAAGGTTGGCCACAAATAAGTTGCTACCCCTGAGGAGTAAGTTGGATTGCCTCGGATAAGTATGTTTCACTTAATACAAACCAGAACATAGCATAACACTGCTGTTATTAGGCAAAAACAGATAAGGTGGTGGTGCCGCTGGAATCACAAAGGGTTTATCCATATATTACGTCAGACGTTAAGGGGTAGGGAGAGGGTCGTTGAAGTGTGACATTATGTGTGAAGGAGTCCTAAATTTCGTGATGTCACGATTCAAGATATAATGTTCTTAATAATTTTACATTTTTTATGTGTACGATTGCAAAATATGTGACATCACACTAGATGGTGGGAGGTCACACAAATTTAACCAGCTACAACAAGGACGGGGGAGAGGTCAAAAATCATGAAATGAGTGTGACAAAATTTATAGCTTTCCATCCCAGTTTCAAAATATACAGGTGGGTATCTAATATTTTCTCTACTGAGTGATAAAATGATTTATGTATGAATCATCGCCTCACACAAGTTAATTAGCAGTGGAAAATTATTGTTTGCTTCAGGTAATGCCGATAACTGGAGCTCGTAAAAGTAATGTTACTCGCGATATTTACCAGCAGTTGTTATTATACCGACTAGTCTGGCAGTTGGGTAACGTCAGCCCGAAGAATAAAAGGTTGCAACAAGTTTAGTGTAACAATGAATCGTCGTACACCTAGCCGGACATTTAATTTATCGCCAATTTCCAAAAATACTAGTGTATTCGTGAGTCTATTTATAGAAAGAAATTACGCTGTTAACAGATGTTCTGCAAATTTAAGCTTAGCATGATAAATTAATTTATAAATAGTAATGTTTTAAATAAAATAAAAGTTATGTGTAAAATGTGTGTTTTCGTGCAAATCTGAACATATTTTTAATGTTTTCTAATTTTTGAACGTATCCAGACATGGCACGCCGCGCATGCGCTCCGCCGGCCCAAGCAGCTGTCGTGTCGCGTCCCTAACCTCTAAATAAAAATACCGCAACAAAACATTAACCGATGACGCCGTTCTTTGCGCCTTTCCTTCTATTGGCGAGAAGGATCGGGCCATCATTAATGAAATACCACTTAGCAATCAGAGCATACGTCAATCGGACGCGATTCTATACGAGACGAACATTATAATAGTGTTTACTAGTGATATTATTGTGTGTCGCGCGCTTAGTTCTTATGAAATAGTGATTTAAGTGTTTAAGTGCCAGTTTCATCCTTTTACCGGTATAGTATTGTGTTGTTATCGATATATAGTTTGCTAAAAACATTTCATCAGCTGTGAATACCACGGAGTACAATATGCGATATATCTGTCTCTTTCTCGCTATGTAGTTTTTATTTTTTTTACCGGCTACTTATTCTGCAGGTGGGCAAGAGTAAAGCCAGAATAGGATTGTACGATAGTACATTATTTTACTGTGATAGTACGACGAAGGTCATCTTCGTTGAGTACAATTGTAAAGTAGACGGTCGGATGGGTAGAAAACTGTGAACTGTACCTATCCATAGAGAAAATTTAGTCGTGAACATATTTAAGGCTACTAGTACTCCAGCACGTCACGTTGGCTGTGCGACCATACATTGGTGTTCCAACTTCCAACATGTCGATAAATTGTAACATGGCCTTACTCAAAACTGATAATTTTTCAGGACTCCAAGAATCTCACTTCGTGATTCCTAGCGAATTAATAGAGATTTTTTTAATATATTCTGCAAACGTAAGCCCTTATACATATGCCAAATCTACTAAAAACTATAAAAAGCACTACATTTTATGCCACAGTTTTTTCCGATTATAAATGTTAGCCAGTTTTGAGTTACGCGGTATCAGATCTTAAGCGACAAATTATCGAACTATGAAGTCGCATCACGTGAGGAACATATATACACATATATGAGATACACAAAATATTCAAAGATGATTCCCTTCGTATGCCTTTACGGTTGATAACATGTGGACATGTGGTATGTTCCTGGGCCAGGTACCTGCTTTAATTTCATAAAATAAAAATATGGGTAGGTAATAATTTTTGATAATAATCAACTATGAACATAATTATGTTATAATAAACAAAGTATTATGTTATAATATGTAAGCAGTGTATGGATTTAATAACAAACCGTTGACCGGTATAGAAAAGGAAAAACCTAGTAGTTTAACATAATTCCGTATATTCAATCATTCTTATCGGAAAGTATAACAGGATAACAGTTAAATGTAACACATTGGTACAATAATATATATACAGTATAGGTATAAAGTCTAAAAACCAATCGTGTAATACACAGAAAATTTCGAAGTTACGCTTCTTCAAAATAAAAATCTATACAATTACAAGTAATCTTTACAATTAAGGCGACCCGCGTGGCGAAGCGGTCACCATACCGGTCTGACGCGCAGTGGGTTCCGGGTTCGATCCCCGGCCAGACAGAT
>DWNY01000279.1:0-17925 GCA_018250635.1 Telegonus apastus | reverse complement strand
CAGTTGATTATAAGATTTGGGTGATTGTCAAAGTGATAGTGGAAGTTATCCACTGGAATATTTGTGGTCCACATTACCCCGCGGTGATTAAATAATTAAAAATTATCTTATAATTAATGTATCACAATAGTCATCCCATCGGTTCCAATGTAGAGGGTTCCGATTTCGATTCTCGGGCATCTACGGACTAATTGTATAAAAGTTACACTTATAAATATTGTTCCATAATATTACAAGAATATAAATATACAAATCAAGACGGTTGTCGATCCAAAACATACCAGTTATTTCCCACAATTGTAATATCAAATAATGGCTGTCCTTAAATTGCCAACAAACATGGCGGCCCTACACCGTTAAACACTCACTGGTAGCTAATGGGCTATGAGTGGCATGACGTGGGTATGACAGTTTAGTAGCGGGTTCGATTCCCGAGCGCTTTGTTTGCGGGACAGATGTTTCAATGCACAAGTATAATTTGCATACTGATGAGACTATTAAATTTAGCAGCGACTGTTTTAGACACAAATTCGTAGTATAAGGCTATGATTTGTATTATTATTTATGTAATTTGTAGGTGATAGAATAATTTGAGCTTCGACTCCGTGGTAAACGAGCATGCAGTTCAACTGATGGTACGTGGCCACTGGTGCCCATGGACATCTAATGCCAACTCCAGATAAGATTACAGTTTTACCTGAGGTTGAACACAAATTTATTGCTACCATTTAGTACAAGTTAAACTTAGTACAAGTTAGAACGACAAATTCCAACAGAAGTTTTAAACCAGAACACAGCATCACTCAACACTGTTGTTATCAGGCAGAAGTAGGTCTGGCGGTGGTGCCGCCAAGATCGAGCCATAAAAGGCTCTACCACCTTGAAATGATGATGACGTCACAACTGAATTACAGGGAGTTCTACGACCTTCAAACCCCTTTGGCAAATTCTATATTAAACAGGTCGCTAGCTCCCAGCCATCCCATATGTAAATAAATGACCCCTGGAATTACCTTTGACCTTTGTAAGATAACAGCCTACCTATCGATATGTAGGGTTGAAAATAGCCAATCTGTTCGTTCTCGTGTTATTAATAAACAAAAGCTTACATTGTAATACATATTTATAGAGTGAGTAAAAATAAACAAACCGCTATTGTTAGGTACCTTACGAGTCATTAGGCATTCGATAAGGCGCGGGTTCCGTAAATGTATTTTTAATCGGGTCTCCTATCTCGCACTTGTATTATTTATAGGTATCAGGAAATTTTGAACTTACGTAGCACAAATACTTGGATTAATTTTTAAAATGGGTGTAGATATAATAGAGTACAGTTACGTATTAAAATCCAACGATTTAATATCGGTTAGATTATATATTATATACAATTATCGCATTTAGTATTGGTCAGTTAAAAAAATTGCGTTTTTAGCATTATTTATAAGAAGCATTTTGTCGTTATAAGCGATGCTGTCTCGTGGCGCAATAATACAGATTTTATTTTTCAAAATGGACTTGATAAATTACTAGCTAGGAAGATGGATTGTTTAAAAACCATTTGGATTTTTTTATTAAAAACGCCCTCGTAACTCCTTTGAGTATTTCGCTACTCTTAATATTTTCACATTTGATTTAATAAGAATTGCTTACCTATACTGTTCCGAGGTTCACAGATAAGGTCAAATGTAAATGCATTCAGATTCCACAAATGGGTTACAAAGCAGCGCCGAGTGCGAAAATAGCCAAATAAATAGCTTTAGCGGAGGTCACATGCGAAGGCCTCATGATCTTAACACGATAGGACGCCGCCACAACTTATGACTTTTATTTAAGGCAACGATAATTTGTGTGTGGGCTTCCTGATGGAATATGATCGCTGTCACCAAGGGATGACCGTCACCAGAAGAGTCGCCAATGCATCACTGGCGTTGAAAAATAAAGGTATTTATTTTTCAACGCCAGTGATCTCTTAAAACTATCACAATGGGGGGCTCTCGTGTGATAGCTCTGCGAATGAAATGAAATTGTTCCATTTCATAATTTATTCCATATCTTCTCCTGAAAGACACCTCAATATTACACACATTAAATGTCAGCAATAATTTCAAATACTTGATTGTATCATTGTTTACAATTCATAGTTGGGTATTTTTACCATTGCCTTTTTTCAGCGTTGCAAATGTTTGAACATTTATTTGAAGTTGGAGCTACCGCAGAATTTGCTTTGACCTTATTATTTGGCTATTGGCAAGTAGTATTTTGTTTATTAAAATGAAATTGAAGGAGCATATTATTGAACATGCTGACCACGATAGCAAGTGGTGACAGACATCCATGCATTCATCCATTTATGTAAATGTTGAGTTCACATAGGGTTGAAGTTCCACTTACTTATATCAGGCGTATTTTCTAAGTGTTTTGGGTTATGTACCTTACAAACCAGAATTCAGAATGAAATAATAAATGACAGGCCATACCCCTCAGTATAACTTACGTAGAAATATCAAATCGCCTTAGTTTCCCTTGTAGGAGCACCTCGTAATTTAATGTGTTCTCTTTGTATTTTAATGATTTAATTTTGTATAATGTTATTGTTATTGTCATTTTCTCTGCAAATTATTGACATCACAATTTTGCATAATACCTTGTAAGGCTGAATAAAGCGGTCTTTACGTTTCAACTGTAAAACCATGTTAAACCTATATTCATGCAAATAAAGACATTTGATTTGATTTGTATTATCGATAAATGTCAATTATGAACTAAATAATAGTCCAATAAGATGTGGCAGCGACCTCAACCCCACGTGTCGGCGTTCTCATCGGCATTCCGCTTACATAATGTTAATACTCCTTGAAATTCTAATCGGCATCCGTCAAAACCACCTCTGAACACCTCTCCACAAATCACACATCTTTCTAGTCAATCGCACAAGCTAAACTACCCTATAGTCGTGGGGAATAAAGACGATATTGATGTGAACGTGCCGGTAGATAGCACTGTACTTGGAATGAAGATGATGACCTGTTTTCCATTTCTCCGACCTGGTATTATCAACATTATATAACACATTTAAATTCCAGATACCAGTGGCAGACCTTTGACGGATTGATTTATGTGTCGGATTAGAGATATCGGTAATTATTTATCATTTCATGCTTGCAAGCTTCAATCCACTATACGTTATTGAATAGATAAAGAAATTTATTATGAAGGGTCCTATTTTGAGAAGAAAACGCACGTTTTGTTCGAAATATTGCATAATCTCTATTTCTTATTACTTCCATCCATCCACCCTTCATATTCTTACGGCATATTCTTCCCTAATGCTTTATCCAATAAAATGGATACTCGGTAAATGTGTTCTGGTTTCAAGGGTGCGTTAAGGGTGATAGCCTCCGAGCAAGTAGCAACACATCTGTGACTAACCTCAGGTAAACCTTATCTGAGGTTTTTCATAGACAGAGTCAGTTGCGCTGCAGGTGCACTGCGTGCTCATTGGCCATATCATTATTTTTAAAAATGTAACTGAAAATAGAATCAATGATAGTGTACAATCGATCAGTGGTGAGTGATAGCTTCATATGTTCTGCACACGTGACACCGTGCCTCTCGCTGCCACTCGGACCTGTCCCTACTCGAACATGATAAACAGGACAAATATATTTGAAGAAGAAGAAGAAGAAAAGAAATCTATTCTTTTGGTGTGTAGGTACAAATGCAAATAGTAAAAATGCTAAAAGTAAATTGTTACAATGCGCGCGCGCACCGACATCTAATATTGATACCATCAATCTGTACTCAACACCATCTATTATTAAAGTGTAAAGTTAATAAGGCACATTAGAAAAGACACATAAGAAAGTAAAAGGAGTCACAAGACGAACTGAGTAGTTTGGCAACATCAGTATATGTGGTGTTACTACAAAAAAGTGATAGGACATTTGAAGTGAATCTTCGGAGAATCTGTGCCCTCAAGTAGGACATCCATCTAGTACGATCATCAGTAATCAGGTTGACTCCATGCTTGTCTTGGCTAAGCGCATCAGGTCTAAGCTTTTACAACTTATATTAAATATACATAACACATCAGAATATATATTATAATAATAAAACATCTAGAAATCATCAAATATGTAGCTTAACAACGGCACAACTATCTCACTAAACTTAATTTATTTATATTTATTTATATATTTTTTGTATCACACCTAATAATAGTCCAATACGAAAGGCAAACTTAATGCCTTCCCTGCCAGTCAACCCAGTCAACCCTGGATGAGGGGGAGAATTTGCAGCAGGTGTTAAAAGTTTAGATCTAAACTAAATGTTTTTCCGGGGCTCATGCTTAATTCTCTCACAGAATGGTAGATGCGGGTGTGGAACGCTATCAGATACTCAACGATATAGGTGATATCGATATTCTTCTTGACGGCGTACTCGTAGTAGACGACATGAAATCTATTCCTTATCTCCCTATCCGTTACTGCCATCGAGTAGATCCTCTTTAGGTCGTCCAACAGCTGATCGAGCTTCATGAAGATAAAACCTAAGCGGAAAATGATATCTCCTGTATACTTGTCGAGAATCTTGTCTAGATGCTTTACCCTGTCCTGCGCTGCGTATATTGCTTGTTTCATCAGTTCGAAAATCTTTGCTTTTACGTTTTCCGCATCGGGGTCTTCCTGCTGCTTCTTTACTCGTAGGGAGTTCCGATGGTGCCGGACGAAGCTAGACAAGTCTTTAACCCTCATGTCATCCTCGGACATATTAAGTGGAACTGGCAAATTGAAGGCCTCATATTTCATCCTGGTGTTGGCATTTTCTATTGTTGATAACGCAGGCCCTGTTACTATAAGCAAATGATCGTTAACAACGGTAACGTTTTTTAAGCTAATAGATTTATGTAAAGAAAAAAACGAATATTCAGTAACAATACTCAACGCTGCTGTCTTTTGGTCTGAATGGTGGGGTAAGAGAAACATACTTATCCGATCTCATAATCGACCTCAGATGGGAGTCTAACCTGACTTGGGGTTGATCACGGATGCCCATAGTTGGCAGTGGCCACTCATCGTCATGTGAGGTACCTGCTCGTTTGCTATCAATATATTATATAAAAAACAAGCCACTTACAGAAAGCTAATATGAATACAAGTATCATTGCAGAATTGTGTGCAGTTTGCGGCAGTTTCTGTCAGTTAATGTCGCCTCTGATGGAGTGTTTAATGGCTTCCACAATAAACCGGTCCGCTTAGGAACGGCGTAAACGAGCAATAAACATTACACAGAAAATTTCATTCGTTGCGTAATTATTAATAGCTCGTTACTGGAATGAGCTTAGCTTAGAATGCATAAAATCGTAAATCGCAGCCTAACGGGCTTACGTGGAAACAGCCAGGAAAATCAAAAAAGGAAATGAATTAATTTGGCATAAGAATCATTTGTGTAGTATAGTAACTGATCTACAATATTAAGCGACGTAGAGGGCGGTCAGGATTGGAATATCACCGCCATACTAAATTTCAGTAGGTACTTCGGAGGGCACTTAAATTCATGGGCCTTGATTGTAATCTTCAGGTAAGATATTAAGAATAGATCGAAAATGCCAATGGGGTTCAATGACCATTTAACACCAGCACTATATGCCCGAGAGGGTGTGTAAAGTTGTTTTTTTATGTTTTGAAAGTAGCAAACGAGCATGCAACCCACCTAATGGTAAGTTGCCACTGCCGCCCATAGACATCTGTAATGACTAGATAATATCACGTTTCTAGAGGTCGACCATAGATGCGTTGTTACCCCTGAGGACTAATTTGGTACGCCTCGAATTAGTACGTCTTCCTTACCACACCCTTCAAACCAAAACACAGCCGCGCTTCACACTATTGTAATAAGGCAGAAATAGGCGTGGCGGTGGTGCCGCCGGAGTCGAACCACAAAGGGATTAAACAACATCTTTAAACAACAAACTTTGTCAACAAACTGGTGTAAAAGTATCTGCGTTACTTCTATTTAAGGCCTAGACTAGACAATATCTGCAATCTGCAAGACGAGCGAGTCTGAAGTGGCCACAGGGCGCGCCGCACGAGCTTAGGGTGTGTACAGGTTACAATTTTAATTTCTTAACAAATGGTAGTAATTATGAAAATACATTTTTTATTTATCTGCTGATAATTGCAGTTCTATTTGCTAGTAGAATTGAATTTGTATAGGAGGATGCTATCTTAGAAGACTTGGAATTCCATGACAATGGTATCACCTATTATGTATTTTTCGGCTTTTTAAAGATGGTAGAATTCTATATGGTTTAACTTTGGCGGCACCACCGCCACGCGTATTTCTGGATAATAACAGCAGTGTTAAGCGCTGTTGTGTATTGGTTTGTAGGGAGTTTTAAGGAGACGTACTTATCCGACGCGTTCCGACTTAGTCTTCATGAGTAGCAACGCATTTGTGCCCAATATCAGGTAAGACTCTTGATTTCGTCTGAGGTTGATAACAGATGTCCTTGGGCGGCGTTGACGAATTGCCGTCAGATGGATTGCAAGCTCGTTTGGATCGTTATAAGAAATATTCACTAATGTGTTCGCACCCTTAGATGTTAGCGCTCAAGTGGAAATGTCTGCAGCGTGGCCCCTCCAGCTCAAGTCACCTGAAACTGTGATAGGGCTCTTGGCATACGACGTTAGTGTGTATACAGATACAGTTCGTAATATAAAAAAAAACCAGAGTGGCTTTGAGGTATCCAAAAATATTTACCCTTGCGATAACTAGATGAAATATTCCCAAGCAATATGCAACTAGTAATGAAATAGCTTATGAGTAAAAGGAAAGTATGATAGAAGAGATGAGGTTAAATTAATACTTCTAGGTTTGAATTAAATTGTAAAATTGCAATCCGTTAGGCGTTTTCGCCCAAACTCAACTATTAAAGGGCAGCTTCGGAAATATAGGTAAACATTCGCATTTTAGAAATAGCATTAATCGAATGGAAACCATCGTCATAGTTACAAAATACAATAAAATCATTATCTTTAGACATAATCATTTTAAAGAAGTTTCATCAATTCTATCCATCTTATTTCCTAAGTTAAATAACTCTACCTATTCTTCTCGTACCTATAAATACCTTGAAAGTTACTTATCACATAATATATTTTTCTTAGACCATAATGAAATGGATAGAAATGAAATGATCAAGACACTAATAAGCACAACACACCAGCTGACTGTTTACAAAACTATTGTTACGAAACTGATACTACTTATAAAAATCTATGACATAAAACAGAAATGATTCAATCCATTACCTACGTGGGGTGTATAAAAGTAAAACAGTACGTACATTTAGTGAGGGCGCCCGAGCCAATTGATTCTCGATCGTATTACCATGCCATAAAACTGGAATGATGTAAGTGAAACTGTGGGAGATTTTTGTGCAAGGTGCCGCCCTGCACTCCCCAGTCCCCCCCCACGCCTCACTCCCCCCGCGTATAAATAGGCGTCCTCGCTCACTGCCAAGGTTAGAGGGGATCGATATCTGGGGTGGCCACACGATCGATATAGCATAGATAAAGAACAATAGAGAAAGTGCGTTTGCATTTGAGAATTAAATTTTAAGGCAATTTTAAGGGTGGGAGAACATTTTATAGATTGATTTCAGAGGCGCCACGGCTTCACTGCTACGTTCTGGTTTAAAGGGTGATAAATGAGATATACGCCGAAGGTATATCTCAACTTAGTCCTAAAGGGTAAAAATAATTTGTAGGTAACTCATAGCTGACCATAATCCTATTTGAGGTTGACTACAGATGTCCATGGGCATCATTATGACGACTGCATGCTAATTTACATCTTCATACTGTAAAGCCTTTGACAAGAGACTGCAGTGATTATATATACTGGATATTACGTGGATTGCACGCTCGTTTGATTTATACAAACAGACAAATGGTTGAAACAGTTTCGTAATACCATTGACAATAGATTAGATCCTCGCTGGCGCGTGGCCAAGCTGTGGTCTCGTGCGAGGGTAACGACCATCTGCTGCACCGGCGAGCACTCGAACATATTCAGTTGAAGAATACATTTATTTGAATCGCGTATTGTTATTTAATCTATGAAATAAACTGACAATCTATACAGCTATACAAATAAATAAAATTTAAGTGTCTGTTTGTAATGTCAAAAGAACAACTTTTACATGCATACTATGCGTACATGCATACATATTTTTGTCTGTCTGTCTGTAGGTCTGTCTGTTTGGCTGATAATTTTCTAAACGGCTGGACCGATTTTGACGATACTTTCACTGGAAAATAGCTGAAAGTCTAAGGCGTAACTTAGGCTACTTTAATTTTTGAAAAAGCTTTAGCGTGCGCTCCACACACATATGGCCGCCATTGCGGGCACTAATATCAGTTACTATTAGGCACATATTAATGTATGTTTTTTATTTTCTTAATACGGATGAAACCGCGGAGATCAGCTAGTTTTTAATAATAAAAACGTGCTTGGATAAATGTATAATTTGATATTTAGATTTTAACCGACTACGGCCAAGCCAAAAGTAGGGTTATCTGTCTATGGCTACACTATGGCTACACTTATATATATTACGGATAATTCATTTTAAAGATATACTGGAAATTCAGACAAAATTTCAGACAAAAGTAGTATTTGCTTTTATTAATAGTTTAGTTGATTTGTATGAACACTTTAGTTATTTTACATAATATATATATGTTATATGTTAATCTGCCGACTAAAGCATAGGTAACTCGGTATCGAATATCAAATTGCACGATAACTAACACCAAAATATTGCTTGTTTGATTATGATAATGTATGTATGAGTATGAAAATAATTGTAGATTATTATTTTAAATTTTGAACTGAAGCCGATTAATTAATAGCTGAAGTTTTAAAACAACGACGTTCTTAAGATAACAAATTGAAAATCCTAACAACTTCCTAAAATATAGATTGACATTTAGAACTTTTGCCAAGATATATGACGCACGGTTAGTTTTAAAAGAGATATATTCATATTATTATGTCACTATTTTCTTAACTGAATAATATGAAGATTTTATAAATTAAACGCGACTACATTTGAGACAATGGAATTGGTCTATGAACTGTGTATAATATTTTAGACGATGAGTCGAAAGAGCCGCAATATATTTTCTATTTTACGGCTTTTAGTGTTTTTTAAGAATCTTCATCAACGGCATTTCCGGTAATCAGCCAGCGCTTGCGTCTCAAGTGCTGGATGGAAGCCAAATCGATTCATTGTGTTATAAGTACATTATTGTAACACACTGTAACATTTTCAATGTTCATTTATTCGTGTTATTAAATATTAATGATGTATATTCTTCATTTTTTTTTTGTCTAGAACAAGCTAAGTAAATATTTAAAATCAATAATGCATATAGTAGATATTGTACATTACATTATGTATTTTTAAGGAAAGTTACATAAGCTTAATTGCACCACTTAGTCCCCGTAACAGAAAAATATTGCAATTGTTAAGTATTTGATTTCTTGGAAGATTTATTTACTTAACTATTATTGACAAAATATTTTTTGGGATTCCATAAAGGTGCCGTGTGGTCACCGTACCGAGCGAAGCGCGCGCGGGGAGCGCGCCGGGTTCGACCCCGGCGGAATTAGTTGGCAATTAATACTGTAATTAGTGCGCTAGTGCTCTCCACTCTAGGTTTATCGGTACTGCTTATCAGCTGTTTCAAATTAAATGTTAATAGTATAGCTGGTAATATTAGTAAATGTTTCGAAAGCGTTAATGCTACATATGGTATGGGTAAATTATGCCCGTTCAAATATTACTTACAATCTTAATCAACAACAAAATTATTATATGCTGTTGACTCGTAATCGCTTAATCTTGTCACATAAATAATCTTGTCATCCTATGCTACTCTACGCAGCGTTAGTTATAGACATTTAGGGCGCAATAAGGACTTATTATCGAAAATATTTTGTACAATATTTGCTGTTTCCATTACTAAAACTGAAACACAAAGTGAACTGAAATCTCAGTGTTGACAACTCTGCGTCACGACTAAAACACCCAAATATTCCTTACAAGTAAACAAATTGCCAACACATTATTTCCCTCAATATCAAATAATTAACAGTCCATCAAAAACATATGCTAATGTTCACATTTAAACTCCAAATTTGGAAATTAATAGATAAATACTTAATTACGAGGTAAGTTCTTCTATTATTGTATCTCGTGTAATTATATTTCCTCATGTAGATGCTAATTAAGTCCAATCATTTAACAACTGTAAATGCTTCACAGCACATAATTTCTTTTAAAAGTAAGGTTAATAATATTGCTTGCTTTATTAAATATTCAATTCATTTACTATTAATTTTTGAACAAGAGCCTTCCTAAATCACTGACTCATTCTTTGTTAAACGGCCTTCATTTTCATTCATGACACAAAAATCGAATTATACCTATTTGAATTTCAAATGCAGTTTATATTCAGTTTTGGATAAAATTGTATAAGATTTAGGAACATAAAGACGTCGGTGTGGAAAATTGAGAAAATCTAATAAAATAGCGCTGTTTTATTTCACAACATTTTAAGGCCAAAGTTTGGTTCACAAATTAAAAAATGTACTTATCTACTACTTCACTACAAATAATACGGATTACTTATGTTATTAAGACATACACAATTCAAAATAAAGTTTCGAAGTATAAAATACGATGTAAAATTAATGTAATTATTCCCTACGATGTGTTAGTGATATGAAACTTACACCCCAGAGAGTTCTTAAAACAAGGTTCTTTAATGTGTGCGAAGCCTACCAATTCGCACTTAGCGGCTCAGTACTGGGACAGTAATGGTCTGACAATAATATTTCTTTATATCACTCTTCAACCAATAAGCAAAATACGAGATTACGTTTCCAGTAGTTATAGAATGCTGCCCTGCAGTGTTTTATAAATGTATATCAAGCTATAGGGTGTTAGGGGTGTAACTAGGCTGCTGGCACTGTCAAGGGCGGTGGGTGGCTCCCTGGGGGGCGCATTGTAGCATTACTGCGTTCGTAGCTATAGTGCCTATAGGGGATTGCTGACTGGCTTAAAGTTAAATTTTCGATTTTTCTTTTTAAAATGTTATCATTGATAACAATCTGCTGAAGTGAACGTTACAATATATTTTTTTGAAAATAAAGACGATAGTTTAGGTACGATACGCATCTTTTCATGACCCATCAGCCCTTTGAGATAATTAAGGGTTTTTGCCGATCACCATGCCCATTATGCGTATTAGTGAGCTCATTTTGATATTATATGTGGACGTTGATATTTTACAGTTCTGCCCTGAATCTGGATTTTGTCTCTTAGTCGCCATGCTATATACGGGAATAGGGGATGTGGTAATATTTAAGATCATGTCAAGAATCAACAGCTCGTGTAGTATAATAGTATATAAATATCTATGGATTTCGAACCATTTCGAACAAATAAATGATAACTTGTTTGAATACATTCATACCAAACAAAGGTACCTATGGTACCTTTGTTCTGATTTCTTTTTTGTAAAACAGAAAGAATATATAATAATGACAATCGTATCCGACGGGAAATATTAATGGAAAATATCATGATATCATGAAAAGTAACAGTGATGATTATAGGCAACATCAAAGCTACAAATAAATATTCGCAGTCAATGACTCCAAACTTGAGAACATAATTATGCGAAAATAACAGTGACTAAAAAATTACAATTAACTTTGTTCTTCAAGTATAGTTCTTATATAACCGTTACTAAGCGGTAGAGAGTACATATACCTAGGTAGCCTAGGTGGCTAGATATAACCGGTGTCACGTAGCCTAAAGGGCGAAGGGTGGTAGCCTCCCGGGGTGGCTGGGGGATGTCGTGTGAAGGAAAAGCTTTACGGGTACCTAGATTGGAACTTTGCAGCTTTAAAATGAGAAAGTTCTTTCTACGTTAATATGTTATTTATTGCAGTAGTAATTTGATTTAGTAGGGACCAACGGCAAGTCTATAAATATTCTTTTCAGAACAACAGTCTTAAACTTTTAAAGTTTTAAAACTATTCAAATGGTTTTATTACTTTTATTAACAGTAATTGCTGAAATTGATGATAATGTTATATTCATAATAAAATGTATTTAATACGTACTTGGTAAGATTTTAATAAGCTAGTATTAAATTAAATAGAAATACTGTCTTTCTTCTTGGCGTTTGGCAGCTGTTGCCAGCGATAACAGTGTTTATTACGTTGTTGAAGAATTGATTTAACAATTGAAGGGTTTAACAACACATCTTACGGTAAGGCAGAGATAAATTCTAATACTACAAGTTTAAGGTACCAGTTACGCAAATCTGGAAAACTCCAAACCTATTTCTAGTCAAATATGAATATCCATTGGCAGTGACCTCACGCGCGTTTTCTACTTCATAAAACTATGCGGTAGTACTCTTCACCCGTCAATATTTTCAACGAAACAGTTGACCGGAGATCTGTCGCAAACGAGCGATAATGTATTTGTGAGAATTTCTTGGCATCAGAATGTGGGCAGCGCGCCTGTACTCAGTTAAATGCGACATTTGCGAAACATTATTGAGGTAGTCCTCGCGTTATTTATTACTGGAACTAGTTGGACGAGTGCAAGATATAATAGTGTAACGGAAACTAACCGTCTTACTGACCTGCTCCACTGACAAAGGGCAAGTGAAAATATACACTGAAGCTAAATAAAAAAATGTATCCTTTTGTACTTTTTACAGCAATTGTTTAACAGTACGTTTTATATTAACTTAATTAAAGATGCCACCTGCATTTTAAATCAGAGTAAATCAATAAAAATTAAAAAAAATAAAACTAAATCGGAAATTGAAATCAATTATCCTCTTTGCCATCTCAAGTCAGTTTTTTTATCTCTAGCCATGAATCATCTATCAGACTCTAACGAAGAGTGTGGATCGCCAAAACCAAGAGATATATAGATGTATCAATATCAAGCCATAAACATACACAACACAATCCACCTGGATAAGTTCTGTAATCGATATTCAATAGGTATCAAACCTTGCAGGCGTCGGACACAGATGAGTCTCAGGGGGACTAGGTCTCACAGCACCGTTACATACAGTACTTAATGTCCTATATACATATAAGCGCACTCCGAATTACCATAACGGGAATATATGAAAAGGCTAAAGTAAAATTTTAAAAACTTTAGTAACAGTCTTCTACAAAGCCGTACACTCTA
Organism: Telegonus apastus; assembly: GCA_018250635.1. Taxonomy (NCBI): domain Eukaryota; kingdom Metazoa; phylum Arthropoda; class Insecta; order Lepidoptera; family Hesperiidae; genus Telegonus; species Telegonus apastus. The sequence goes on along the minus strand of DWNY01000279.1, from coordinate 4,628 downwards.
GAGTTTTATTTAGATTTGCAGTCGATAACATTGTTTTCTTTAAATCTGAAAGTAGCTAACAAGACTGAAGACCAACTGATTGTAAGTGGCCACTGCCGCCCATGGATATCTGTGATCTACCCCAGATAAGATCAGAGTCCTACCTGATGACTTACTTGGAGAGCCTCGGATAAGCATGTCTTACCACACCCTTGAGACCTGAACACAGCATCGCCAAACATTCCTGCTATTAGGCAGAAATAAATGATATCAGCATGACAAAAAACTATATAAGCTATGTAGGTAATTAATTTACTTTGTGTTCTCATTACTACTATCTCGTTGCTCGTCCGCTGTACGACGAACTCAAAAATATAAAATTGTAAGTGTGTCACAGTAATGAGAACTTGCGAACGACTCCTCGCAACGCGACTAAAAAGTGAAATTCTTTGTTTATTCATTATTGAAGTAGACGGCTGGCAGAATGTAATTAAAAAGCTCGTGTGAATCCAATGTGCAGTTATAAATAGCTCCCGCTTCAATGGAGGGTACCAGCTGATTGTTGCTAAGGGCGGTGGCGACCAGTCGCCCGATCGATCCGCCCACGGGTTGAGTATCTAACTTCCACTGCGCATGTTCTGTATCGACTATCCAATGAACAAAGACCTCCGAAGAAATTTCCGCCTTAACCTATTATGGTAGAACTCAAATCGCGCTGCAGCAGCTTAATAATCAAGTATGGGTGCTAACTTCAGGAACAGTTGAGTTAATGGAAAATGGCCTTTAATATTTAGTCATAGGATTGTTACGAGTTGCATTTCCCCGTTGCTAGGCGTCCTGCTACTAATTAACGGAATGTGTATTACGTGAATAAACTAGAGATATCCGTATTATCCAATATATCGCTCGGATGGAGATGTGAAACCTTTTTACGTCCCCTTTGATTAAACCTCCGTTGCCAAACCCGCTGCCGAATTAACGAGTGCACAATCGCTGGCACAAAGGAGGTCTTCTTATTATTGAAATAGCTTTCATGTGAGCTCCGGTTACGTGCACCCCCGGGCCAGCCGATTTTTAATCAAGGAATAGATACACAGTTTTATGGTAAAAAGGCCTGTCATCCCCAAGTTTAGTTCCTCCACAGACTTGCAGAAAAACAACGATTATTTTATAGCCCCACTAGTTTTGTATACAATTTATCTACCTTAAGAAAAATCAAGTACGATCACAAATTGGATGTGTGACCGATAGTAATAAAATTTCATACGGTTGGTAAATCGTATAAAATATAACAAGGTATTGTTTTGGAGTGAGAAGTCTTGGTGGACTGTGGCCTAAACCTAACGATAAACAAGTCTAAACAAAGTTTTGAACACCTTTGAGAACCATTGGCACATTCATTTCCTCACGATGTCTTCCTTCGATAATTAATTTCTGGAGTTCATGCAGTTCGATTTTTCGAAGAGATATGGCTATTCAAACCTGGTATCCGAACCTGGAAGTCTTAGATTGAAAGACTGATCTAAAGCCACTACGCTATGACTGCTATTTATAAATACATGTGTACCTGTATACACAAATATAACAGAACAGTTTGTAAGACAAATATTAACATTTATTCGTATAATGTTCTATTTGCGAACATAAAGGTTTAACGAAGAATATTTTCTGATTATCAAAGGTCGTTACGGCGCCCTTGGGTACGAATAAACCAGCGTTATTTGTACTTACAATTTTCTTTTTCGTTTACAGTCCGCGTTCTTTAATTACCCTAAAACTACAAAGCCTTTGTCTTTAGTACAAAGAACTCCAAAGTTACGTCAAAAGATTGAAAAGGGAAACGAATATTTTTCTTATTAAAGCAGTCATACCACATTTCTAAATGATCAGTCAGGGGCTTTTGGAAACTGCGCCCGAAATCCAACGAGCTGATCCATCTCTGTCCATAAAATAATATTGCCACTTTTTCCTCGAACGCTTTTTTGTAACCCATTTTAGTGAGTGAACGATTTCTTGTAACAGGAACTTCCTAACGAAAGTCGAAGAACTTATTTTCCGTGTATAAGTTAGATAACTTTTAAGGGGAAACCTTGTATTTGATGTTGAATTGGTTCCTATCTTGTTACGATATATGTAGTCGTACAAGTTTTACTATGGACCGTTCTTCAAACTATAATAGTGCAAAGTTTCCAATTTATCGTTAAAGATTCCTATTTGAATCCGATAACAAATGCGTTACAATCCCTGAGGACTAAGTTGGAATGCTTTACATTAATAAGGTACCGAATTGATTCTTTTCAGGTACAAGATTATCTGCAGTATTCGCTTAAAATTGGATAGACAGCAATCCTTTATGTCACTTGATTTCCAATATCTTTGTATTAGTTGTACGTTGGCAATCTCTACTGTGTAGGACGTGCCGCGCCGCCCTTACTCGGCGTCCAATGTGCTACGACTTTAGAAATTATTGCTACGAGCGCTACGAAATCTGTATATATAATAAAAATGTAACTCTCGCTCGTTGTGTGTTTAAAATTACTTGCCGACAAAACAACGGGATTGAATTCATGGAAATTATAGTACAAATTTTAACTTAACATTTAGGCTTTATTTCATGAAAATCGATCCACTCTATAAAAAGTTATTAAAATTTAGAATAACAAGTAACTTTTCTTACGTCGAATTACGTAGGTACCTTTGTGGACTAGATGGCGTTATTATAAAAACATCACTGAGTCACGAGCAAACTTCTAAATACAAATGGCAGCACAACGTTCGCCTGGTCAGCTAGTATATATACCAAATATATTTAGATGTATTATGATGAAAATTATTTTATCCGTGCTTTGAAATTCTAGTATACCTTGAGTAATATGAACTGACGCATAATTTATTAGGAACATAAATTATTTTACATTATCTGTTCTGTTATTTATGGCAGGCTTTGCCGGCGCGCTGAGCTGAGCTCATGTGGCTTATAGCCTAAATAGTTATTAAACTGAGCTCAGAAGAGCGGGTACTAGGTCAGGGTGACTGAACGAAGGACGGTCGGATATTGCCTAGATTAAATACATTTATACAATTAAATAGAGAGGATAAAACTTGACATTAAACATTATTTTATTTGATAGAATATGTTATATTGTATTAATTAACAAAATAAAGTATATGTGTCAATTTATTCCGCTCGAGGCCTCGGGTCCGTAGATATAAGTATAAGCAGTTTGTTGAAGAGGGTTATTTCGTAAAAATCCTCACTAAATTAAGTACCAAGAGGTGGCATTTGTTAATAGATGTACTCAAAAGGTTTAGTCAAAAAATGTAATTTTATTCTGTAATCTGAGGAGATAACCTGATAATCGGAAATAATCTGATAACTATTTAAGTTATCAGGCGAGTTGTGTGAATGACCAGTCAGGCCTCATATTACCTAAATTCTCTGATGTTACAAGGTTTCATGCGACACTGACCATAATACCCTCATTATGGAGGAATGCCTTCCTATCAAAACTCACATTTAGTTAAAGTATATTCATAGAAACAGGTCAAAGAAGTTCCCTTGAAGTATGAAGGACGTTCAACTTGCGCTACTCCAAGCTTTGTTGGCATTCTTTGACAGACAAAGATGGAGCTTTAGCTCAGAACATTATCTACTGTAATGATACATATTCTAAATGAGCAATAAAGTAACAAACTTGTGATTCGCAGATGCGGCATTGCTCCTGACTTCCTGAGAACCAAAATGGTCCCCACATTGTAAGTGAGCTGAAATATATTTAATGTACGAAATGTATTCAATGTAAAAGATTCAATAAATTTTCGCTACAAAATCGATATTAATATAATTATGCAGGTTATGTGTATGTTAGAATTCTTCCTGCGTGTCAGATAATAGAGTTATATAAGCGTCAAGCGAAATCATGATAAGTTTCATTTGTGATTACAACGTGAGACTGCGCTATTCAATAACACTAATAAAGTATTCATTTCTTATAGTTACCATGTATGTGAGTACATAATGTCGCTGACCGTGTGCAAATCTGTGACTAGGGCTAATATTTTAACACAAATAACAAACAAAGCGATAAATAAGATGCATGGCGGGGCGGCGGCTCGCCATAAATCGAGTAAAATTAATTTACGAGTATCTATGTTTTCGCGGCGTGCAATTTCGGCCGCGATGAATGATGATAGAGTTTTATTTGAAAACTTTGCGAAGGATAGCGCTGCGTAGCGCGGGCAGCGTTAAGCGGTCGACGATATACGTGGCGGAGCGGTCACCGCTCTGACACGCAATGGGTAGCGGATTCGATCTCCGGCCAGACAGATTTCAATGGTGAACTTGGATTTCTGTTCTTGGCATAGGTATTTGTGCGTCTTTATATGTATTCATGGCGCTCACAATACGGGAGAAAATCCAAGTATGGGGATATAACAGTAAAAAGCGTTTTTGTAAACAATATTTGTATTTTTTACATAAATAGCAAATTATTTTGCAATTCAATGTCCAAATATCCCAAAAAAACAGTAAGTGTATATTCTAAATGAAATGAAATATAGTAAATAATAAAAAATCAAATTATACAGAAAACGCGTGCAGTTTCAGAATCATACATTAATAAAGTGTTTTCAGTTATTAACTGAAGCAA
>DWNY01000278.1:0-17936 GCA_018250635.1 Telegonus apastus | reverse complement strand
GTCTTATTTTATACGAAAATCATAAGTTTTATAACATTTTCACGAAATGGAACGTCGCCCTCAATAAATCGGAACATACCTAACTGAAGATTCTCATTATGGATATTTTTGCTTTTATAATAAGGTCAAGTATAAATTATAGTACTTAGATTAGCCCCAGACTATGAAGTCTAGGTTTCAAACAGGCTTTTGCAAGTATTTTGTAATAAGGCTGTTGAAGTTTACAGAGTGGATATTAAAGGGGTGTGGGTAGGAAGCAAATAAAGTTCAGTGTTACAGATACGAGACATAGCATGCACATGTTTTCGGCGTTCTTCGCAATTTTTCTTCAATTTCAACAATACCAGCATGTGCTAAGGACCCTACGGAGCCTTTTGTATGCAAGTGCGACTCACACTTGGCCGATTTTAAGTTTTATTGTTGCTTGCAGTATCGACCGGTTTTCGTTATGCGTGCCAATTTGTAACTGACAAAATAAACGTACTATGGCGAAGATTTTTAACGAAATGATTGCAATACGCGATATTACTCATCGTAAACATTAAGTAACATTATTAATACGTAACAAAAGGTAGCATACGATACAGAAAGTATTCACGTACAATAGTAAAAATACATTGCTGCTCCTCAGGTCCAAATCTCAATATCTCATTAGTTTATCTGCCGGTAAGCCATTTGGGTGGGTCAAAGAAATGGACATACATATGTACGTGCTCGAAATTATTATTTTCCTTCTGACGCAATCGGGTAAAAATTGTCAACCGCGTCCGGTCGTTTGAATAATTCATTACCAAGCGTCGATCGAATTAAAGGCTGTATCGAATCCAACTCAACATATCATTGCTCTATTTGCATATCAGTCATGTTCCGCCGACCACGAGAGTTATCGAGATTGTTATTGTCGATCGACACAAAACAATATGACAGAACAAAGTGAATTTAAACCAATGAATAGACATAATAGCCTCTCTTTGTTCCTGACAATAGATACATCGTATCAAAATATTATACGCACTTTTGCGGCTTTTCATGTGCATTGTACCTCTTAAGGTATATTGTAATATAAAATGTTCTTCAGCTTTTCGAGGTTCAGTACTGGAAGACCTCTCCTAATGGAGGGTAGTGCCAATCCAATATTGAAGTAAGTTATGCTTACATAATGTATTTATTTATTTTTAAATAAAACTCAATATGAACAAAAGTCAATAAAAATGTGTCTCCTTGTTTATCGACAATCATGCAAACATGATCTGACCTAACTAAAGGACATATAGATCATGATACAGAACAGGAGTAGCTATATGAAAAAAAACAGTACGTACGAAATACATCACATGTTTAACTCTATAATAATTGAATATTGTCATTGTAACGTAAAGCAGAGTAACCCTTTTTGTAACGGCTCAGCGTAACAGAATTCGTAACGCTAAAACATATTCCTCTTTCAAAGCGCGCCTTAAGAAATTTCACTTCAAAAACATTAAATGTACAGTTTAACTCATAATTAAGACATAATTTAGTGGACTTTCTAATAAATATACAGTAATATATTATGTGCAAAAATAAATAGAAGGGGTATAAGAGAGCTTACACGCAGCGGAGCCGGAAGCAGTCCGTTTCAAGCGGAAGCTCATAATAATTAAAAGCTCTACGTAATAATGGCATATGTATGTAATCTTGTTTCATTTAAGATACACATCAAATATGGATTTGTAGTCAGTTGATATTTATAAAAACTGACAGCAATTACCATTATAAATAACATATTTCATTGACTTGCAAATAAATGTTATATCGAGACGCATTTACGATGAAGGAAAACATCGCGAGGAGACCTAGGAGTACAAAGGTTCAGTTCTCAAAGGTATGAAGTTCAATTTTCAATTAGTTAGTGTAGTGCAATGGTCTTCTCAATCTGAACGGAGATCGTGCCCAGCAGTGGGATAGCAATGATTTGACGACATGACGTTATTTAAAGGCGTATACTTAACGGGAATTCCCGATGCACTAACTTCATACAAATCATTTATGCAACAATTGATGAAACTGGGACAAAATATCGTATCGTGAACATGAAAAATGCGCTACGTGAGATGTACACAATGCAACAAGATATAAAGATTGTATTATAATGTTACGTTTCAAGTTTTGAATATAACATCATTTGTCGAAATTACTGCTACATGATGTCCCATAAAACAATACGGTGTTGTCGGTGCGACACTATCTGCGTGTCAGTCACGACACGACCGCCGACCGCCGACCGTTGTCGGTGATCGCTGATGGTATCGTCGCACGAACATAGTTGCTTCTGGCACTAATAATCTGGCACTAGGCTGTTATGTCTACAAATTTACCCATAAATATATTGTCAACATTTTAAACGTTAAACATCGTCGTGATTCAATTCCAGACGCCCCATTTCCGCTATTCCTGCCTAACACAACAATGTTACAGTTCCAAGCGAAATACACATTTACGAGGCATTCCACCTTAGTAATCAGGAGAAATAACCCATCCATGGATTATCCTCAAAACTCTAATTATATCTGGGGTTCATTATAAAAGTTCATAAGAGGCAGTTAACACTTATCTTCAGACTGTGTGCTCTTTTAATCTTTCTTTATTTTATGAATTATCTAGAACTTATTTTTAAGTAAAATTGAAGCATCAATTTATAACACATTGGCCACTACATATTTTATATCAAGTAATATTGTTCGTATTCAATGCAGAAATTCTATGCAAGCTGTCCTTCAATAAAGGTTGCAAAGACTTTATTAAGTCAATCTATTTTTCAAAATATATTCCATTCTAAGAATATTACATTGTCAGTCGGTCCTTTATGACCGTATAAGTTATTACAAGTCATTCTTTAAAATCGTGCGCTGATATCAGTTCATTCAAACGTGCGAAGAATTCAAAGGGTTGGTAATGAGGGACACGTGCGTGGGTGTCCCCTTCGCTATCACTAAAAGGCATATTATCATCGTGATATGATTACAGATATAAAATTAAGATTTGAAACTGTTGCAGGATCCGGATAAGGTTACTAAGTATAGTGTTTTAGCTATATCTTGCAAGCTATAGTTAATTGAAATGCCAGATAATAAATATTTTGAAAATTCAACCCCCTTGTGATTTATGGATTAAAAAATATATACATATATACTAAATACATTTTCTTTAAAACAGTTATTTTGCACTTTATTGACTTTATTATTTTTCGGTAATTTCTTATTTTAAGTAATATGTTCTTCATTAACGAAACAACGTCGGTATGAAACGATGATTTGTTATGGATGTTTAAATGTAATATCTTACCTTCTTATTGTTTTATTACATTTTTCGTCTGTTCATTAGGAAAACCTTCATTGCAGGTAAGAAAAATGACGATTGTATATTTATATGTGTGTGTCTAGATATGTCAGCGGTTAAAAAATATCCGAGACGATTTAAGTCTGAAACAAACGTGGCTATACTTTCGACCGAGAGTAAGCTAAAACATATTTTGTATATGTTTTGGGTGCGACGTATATATGCGACGTACAATTCAAAGACAAATTGTCTCTTAAAATCTTTTTATTTTCAGTTGAATCATTGTTCAAAATAACGTAGCTTCATTATTTTAAAAATGTTTTTGCTCACGTACCCAGATGCACGCTGAAATAAAATGACATTCCTCATTTTGTTTAAAGATAAATGATACATATTGTTCATTAGTGAGTAAAAAGAATTTCAGACTAATTTGAATGTCGTTGGCTTTTATAAAATAAACGTGGAATGTTTATGCAGAATTAGTTTGTAGGTTAAATGTACCTACAGATAAATAAAATATTATTATATATTCAACGGTCAAAAAAATTAAGACTTACCAAAATTTCTCTCAATACATACATACGTATCTGCATAAAAGTAAGAGCGTACACAAACTAAGAATAAAACACAGCATGTCTAGTCTATCCGGTGCTAACCACCAACACCAATATATAATGCCTTCACCCGCCAGACCAACCACTTTCGCAAAACATGGACCGGCTTTTAGCAAAAATTTGATCAGTGAAAGTCAAGAGTGATACACTGTGGAGCCTCGAAGGGAGCACGATTAATTTAATCAATTCTCTTTCTGAAGTCTAACTATTAATTAAATTAAATAAGTGAAAATTCTTAGTTATAAGTTATAGAGAAACTTCCTTTATAGTCAATACAAAATACAAAATTATGTACAGTACGTACGTAGTTCTTATTACGAACGTATTTTTCTTTTAATTTTAACTTCAAATTTTCTATTAGAACGTTATCCTCAAGCAGGTTGCGTTCTCTGTCTTCTGATTTCAAAATTAACATTAAAATTGTCAATTATAGGCTCCAGTAAATTAGTACACATTAATTTCACTACAGCAATTTAACGTTTTCTTTACTAATCCAATTACATCCACACTTTTAATCGCCGGAGTGTATTCCTCATTAAAATCGTTTGAATTTAAAACAATTAATTTTCGAAAAAACGCGGACCACCCAATACCGCTTCGAAGATGGAAGTCATCAACGACTTACGAACATGTTTCGAGTGGTGATGAAACGGAACAGACAAAAGAAATATAACGCGGATTATTCTGGCATCAATATTCACTGCGTAATAACATTTCAAACTCATTATTTATGATTAATACTTTTCACTGTTTTGCTTCTTTGAAAATAAAAACATTATTAATTGATTATTAAACCCCTTGTGGACGGATTTTTTATAATGTTGTTGGGCCACAGTCTAATAAAAAAATGATATAGTGTCAAGAACATATATGTACGTGAGGTAAGCATGGCAAGACTACGTCGCTTCGTCCGATAAGGAGTCAATTTGCAGTAATGCGGCGGACGGCTTCAAGTTACTTTTTATAACACCCGAGGTCATTGACTCGACACTAAACAACACACGACAATACTGCAAAATGTCAATGCACCGGGAAATATTTTTATCTTTCATTGCTAATATCGTAAAAGTAATTGTTAACCTTGTCCTCGTGTATATAAAATCAATAAATAAATTAGAAACTATGTCAAATAGAGGTAAAAGTATATTGTGCAGAATCAAGAATGTGGTTTTCAATAAGTTGTTTGCGCAATGACGTCTGCTTGGCCGAAATATATGAATAGCTATGTAACCCAATGCACAATGATAGAATTTGCATACGTACCTAACGTCGACATTTGTACCTTACGTGACATGAATTACTTTGCAGATAGAATGGCTTGAGGGCGTTAAATTTACTTCACTCACAGCCGCACCTGTTCCCAAGGGCTTGACTGTTATGAATTCGCTTTAAGACGATAAGAGGCAAAGGAAAGGTTCAGATAAGGAGCTCCAAGTGTCTCGTCGTTGACAGGAATTTACGATTTATCTTTCTCTTACGTGGTCACCCTTATTTCATCAAGTTATCTGTTATACTGTGGTACTTCTGTCGTAAAAATAATTTGAAATACATTTTTACTTGCAAATCTGAAACTCCACCACAATTATCATCAGAGGTCCATTATCATTTATGTTTATTTCCTTATTTATAGATACGACTCACTCACCGTTCAAGACCTACTTAAGACATAACAAATTATTTTTCTGACATATAAAATTTAAATCTTACTGCAGGATTTATTAAACAGACATTTTAAGACATATTAATTTCAAACGATCTCAATCTTATAAACATGTATTAGAGTCAATCAAATTTTTTGCGTGCGATTATTTGACTTATTTTGAAGTAACAGATCAGACAAGCACAAATAACCGTATATAACTGGGTACGAACAAGTAGGTATATGACCGAGTTACCTAGAAAATTCGCAAGCTATATCGGCTGTCACCAATTATAATGAAACATATCTTTTTAGTGTGTATGTGTATGTTAGGCCACAAAAACCGTTAATCCCAAAGATTGATGAATGGATGTTAATGTATCTAATAGTTTCGTGACTTGTCTAGTAGTCGGTTTTTGCGATCGTGGCTTATACAATTTCCGGGAGAACAAAAACGATTATACTTCTTTCACTTTGGTTAATATCCGAGATAAACATCGAAAATAAATACTTACAAATCATCGTTAAGTAAACATCGTCGTTATCAGTCAAATATTTGTTCAAATAGGAACTTACTTATGGAAAATAATTGAATATTACCTACATAAGCATCAAAATATAGAGTCCTATAAAAACTGAGGCTACTGAACTACTTAAGGAGATTATATACACGAGATGGTTAACAGTACTTAAACATGTTTTGTATAAGCAATTTTTTGCGCCACTAATAAATCTTAGAAGAAGTATTGATACCATTAGTAGGTACATACTTTATACATGTAACAATTAACCGTTCATTTCTATACATTATTGAGTTACATTACAAATTAACATTAAATAAATTCATTTCCTGTAAATTGTTATTAATACTAATTACCTATATAAAAAAAACAATTTGTAACCTATCGCTTTTATTACGAACTTATTATATTATTAATTACAAATGATTTAGTATTACGTTTGTGGTTGATAGTTTTGATATTGCCAGATTTTCCATTCAAAATACAATATAAAATTATAAGAGGAATTATGTAAGGATTGTGTAAGTGACATGTGGATTACTATGTTGTACGGTCTAAATATTATGGCGACAAGTAATTGGAGATTGTCCCAACATTAAATTTACAGATTTATTATTTATCTACATAGTGATGTTTCCTTTTCATCATTAAACAGATAAAACGAGGTATGAATAAAAACCTTAGCGCCATGGCAATCATTAGTCGTTGATGACTAGCACGTCACTAATTGAATTCATTTCCACATGTAAATGTAAACACAGCTTTTGCTATAAAAAGCCGACTCGTCAGTTGCTGATGCTTTCGATTGGCTCTATCAGCAATCTGGTGCAATCATCAATCACAAAAACGAGTTTATTACCTACCAATTTAGTTGCCTTCAGATTAACTTCATCCCCATGATATTTTTTCACGTTATGAAAGTAGCAAACGAGCATGCAGCCCACTTGATGGTATGTAGCCACGGCCGCCCATGGACGTCAGTAATTAACCCCAGATAACATCACAGTTCTACCTGTGGTCGGATATATGTAGATGCGTTGCTACCCCTGAGGACTAAGTTGGAACGCCTCGAATAAGCATGTCTCCCTTGCCACACCCTTTAAGCCAGAACACAGCAGCGCTTAACACTGCTGTTTTAAGGCAAAAATAGGTGTGACGATGGTTCAAAGGAATTACAACACAAAGTTACGTTACAAAGTGTTCTACCACCTTTAATTTTTGTTTTTATTAAACTCTCACACGTATATCTTATGTATCAAAAGAAGGAAATAGGTAGGTACCTATCCCGAATTTCTCAAGTACTTTACGTGATAAAATTTTGTATCTGTAGATGAAAACACGTGCGTTGCAATATCAGAAGAAAATGTTAAATCATGTGAGGCAACTCATCAAATCAGGATTAAATGTGTGAGCATTCCTATATTTAAGAACAAAAATATGTGCGATGGTACAGCCACTGTACGAAATGTACAAGATTCATAAGTAGGTACTTACAATATTTATAGCATTTTTTTATTTTGATAGGGAATTATCCAAATCAGAGATAATTAAATACTCAATCGACTATTCTCATTTCTTGCCTCAAATTCAGTCAAACTAAATCAAACATCAACATTTGATTGCAAAATACCACTAACATTTAACGTTTTATTACTACTTAAAATACATTACTTTATGCAGATGTAAAATAAATGACATTAAAATTCTATTTATATCACAAATAAGGCTAAAAGCCTTACCGGACCAAACTCAAAATGCAAATTAGATCGTAAACCGAATTTTATTATCTGACCTGCTAACTTTTTTAGAGATACAAAGCCTTATGATCTGCACTTATAATGCCATTAATGTTTATTGTTTACCCGCGTTTGTTACTATATCTCACTATTTCGAATTAAAACATTGATTACCTGCTCGTAATATGTTATTTAGGTATTTATCTCTTATATGTTATTTAGGTTTTGTTTTTATTATTTGAACTAGCTAAGCCCCGTGGTTTCACCTGTTAAAGAAGTAAAGAGGCATACATTAATATGTGCCTAATAACAACTGACATTAATACCCAGCGAGGGAGCGCTAGTACATTTTTCAAAAATTAAAGTAGCCTAAATTACGCCTTAGACCTTCAGCTAACTTCTAGTGAAAGTCCCTTCAGAATCGGTCTAGCCGTTTAGAAGATTACTTCGGCCAAACAGACAGACAGACAAAAAAAAATTGATTCGTGTTTTTGTTATAGGTACCGTGCATACTTTCATATGCATTTAGAAAGAAGTAGTTATTTTGATGTTACAAACAGACACTTCAATTTTATTTATTTGTATAGATGTTCCTAATTTTAATTTGTTAAGTACGTGCAATTATAATTGATTGCTTTTGTATATATTATAAACTAACATCTTAAAATATAATTTCTCTACTCGCTCTGTTTTAATTCAATACCTATCGGGAAAAATATAAATAATTCTGTTGTTTTCATTCATTTTCAGAAAATCTCCTTAATTTTCTTCTATGTTATCTTATTAATACCAATAATGATTTTTAAATTAGCACTTTACTTGCGACTCCAAAGAGCATACAAGCTCTTAGTCTCATGAACTGTAAGTGCTACGGGCTATTAGAACCAAATTGATTTAGTCGAACACGTCTTGTCGTTTAAGGTAATTGTATCTACCTACATTATTATATGATATTCAAAGGCCCTATAATAGATAAATACGTTTATCGTCTACTTATGATATAATTTAACCATCTATGTACAAACTTTAGTAGGTACATAGTATCTATACTTTACTTTATAGTATCTCAATGAATTGATCTGTAAATTTTTATGGTCATATTATTATGTCTCGTCTCTTTTCGCAATATCAAAACATCTGTCTGACTGTTAGTACAGTTACAGACTTAACTCGAAAATCACGTAACCAATCTGAATGGTTAACGTTTTAAAAAAGGGATTAAGGGGATTAAAGGGATTTACAGGAAGTGACGCAGATTACACCGATCACACCGGCAAACAGGCAGATTTCATATTTTTCTCTGCAAGAATATTTTTTATCTTCATTACTTGTTATATACATTCTGCGAATTATTTATTCAATTTATTATTTTGTTAAGTACATAAATATGAATTCCTAAACGGAACTCAAGACTGTTAGGATGTTGTATAATTTATTTGCACTATACGCGGCGTGTCTTATCTAAGGCAGTCACGCTAATATCTTTTATCTTTTAAGAGCAATTGATGTAGGATAAGTATCACGTCAATGATACCTATCTTTTGACGAATCTATTTAAAGCTTAAAGGTGATGACCGCAAGGAACAACTATTGTACTTCTAAATTGTTATTACTAAAATAATTTCTGCTCAGTCACTACAATATATGTATAACCAGGCCCCTGTTTACTACTGGGCGCAATGGGCACTTGCCCAGGGCCCCGCGTTCGAGGGGCCCCATAGCCCTGCCAAAACTCCGATAGCTCGCGGTTGCAACCATTTACGGAATGGGAATTTATAAATGATTTATTCAACATTTCGTTTTAATGAAGGGTAACAGACGGTGGTGTTCGTATTCTGAATCACGCTAACGACATACCTATGCTTTTGAGATTTAAATTCTTTATCTTATTTAACAAAATAATGTTCTCTCAATTTCATATGCACTCCTTTATCCTTTTGTGCCCAGGGCCCCTAATAGCTGGAAGACAGACCTGTATATAACAAAGAATTATTGTTTTGTGTTTAAGTAATTGTATGAATGATTACCTATATCGCGATATTTGCAAACCACCCAACCACGACGATTCTTATGACGGAATGAAATTATTTACCTAACTAAATAAAAACTGCCAAGAGTCACATAGTTAATAAATTTCAGATTAATGTATTAAAAGCAGAATAAAAAAACACATTCGCATTTCGCATTATAAGTTCTTAACAAATAATTACTGACCTCCGAAGAATTGCGCCAATTTTAAAGGTTAACAACGTTTTTCTTGTAACTTGTTATTCATGTAATATGTAATTTTGCGCCGTGTTGTATTATATAACTAAATAGATTGCACATTTGGTTATTCAAAGCAATCATACACATACATGCCTACGCTCGTAAAACATTACTCCTTCTGACGCAGTCGGTCAAAAATAAACGTACCTAATATATTTACTTTCATAAAATAATTACCCGATTAATCTACAAAACCAGTCGTTCAACAAAAGCAATGTATACGTAATAATAACTATTAAAACGCCTGTAGATTTCAAATCTTTGCAACCTACCCACTATTCTCTTCTAATAACCTACATAAGACTGCATGAAATAATTTCAAGAAATGTAAATAACAGAATACAGGGTTTATTTATATGTATAATTTATAGTTGGTTAAATCAATGACTGCCTTGTTTAAAACTTATGATATTTGTAACCACTTAACAGTGGACAATTAATTCTACTCCAAAGTATTTTTACTCTTCTCGTTTATCTCCTACAAAGACACGGAACATGGACACGTAATTTATGGCGGTAACAAAAAATGAATTATTATTTCTAGAAACACAAAAAAACAAAGAGAGCTCTAGGAACTAGCCTTTAAGAATACTGCGATGTATGACTGGTGACGCGAATAGGGCAAGTATGAGTCAGTATCGTGAAATCATCATCGAAAATCGAAACAAAGCACGAATTCGCCGATGCGGCTGATTAAAGGTCGAAGTCAGATATACTTTGATATTGCCCTCAGTTCAATGTGAAGAAGTAACAAATTGTTAAGTTTTTCTGGACCTTCAGCTATTTGCGGTTGTACACGCAGAATTGTAACTAGTCTATCTTGCTGAAGCCTGAGATCCCTGAGAACATCTAAAATGATGAATCACCTAAAGATGACCTACTCGAAGTTTGAATATTTCTGTACTTACCTATGTTTGGGTGTGTCATGGCTATGACATTGCGCTCAAATAAAGTAGAAACATCACAGTGGGAATGATAGTGAGGAACACGATTTTTATAATCTGTTCCACGAAATTCTCGAATAGTAATTCTTTCGCTGTTAATCATGCTTGCCCTAGAGATTGCCTCGATGTGGGGCCACCGTATATGGCGCCGAGGGCCGACAAGCACCACTTGCAACATGGCATCAGCCGCATTTACTGAGCCCTGATTGTTTACGGGTGATTTGCACACACTTAAATGGCGCCTGATTAACGAATAAATCTTGGTAACAACACGGCAGTTCAGCGATTAAATTAGCTATGGTATGGGGGCTTTTAATTAAACTCACAAAAATTACTTGCGCTTTCGTTATTTACCGAATAAAAATATAGTGTTGTCTAATTTTACTATTTACTAACTAAAAAAACAATTGAATACGTAGCGTTGTACTACAAAATAGAAGAATTAAATTAAATATACATTACTGTATTTAGGTAAGTCCACATTTGATTTGTACGTAGAGAACTCAAAGGATATACATATAGATGTACTACTACATGTATCTAAGTTTTGGGGTAAAAATTATATGGCATAACTCTTTGTTATTATCATACAAGTTCGTATCTAAATAAAATAGCAATCATTTTCAAAATGCACAGATATTTTAAATACATATACTTATCTATGTAGCTATAGTATTCTTAGTAGATTTAAGCTGATCTTTTTAATAAAGAACAAAAAAATTTAGACAATGTTATATATTTGGCACTCCGCAAAGTTTTAAAATCGCGTCCATACTTACGAAAGCCGGTTTCGTGCAATTAGCAAAACAAGATCGAGAGCATCCAAATTCCTTCAGCGGAGGTAGTAAGGCATCGCGTGCGTGATTTCTTGGAACTATAAGTTCCTTAAATAACCTCAACCAGTTGGAATACAACTTCTTGTTCGCCGTCCTCGGCGGCGTCCTTTAAACCACTTTTGGAGAATGCTCTCGCGGACCATATTTGGCTACATAATAACCCATCTCTTTTGTATCCCCGTGGAATCGATTGTTCGCCCTGGATTGGAAATCGATTGCATTTCTGAAGTTGCACATGTTTTTCTTTTAGAACCGTTTCGCTTGTAAGAATACATACTTATTTTTACGTGACACATACATATATCTAGTGTCTATTGTGCACGTAACGGTCTCTCTTTTTAACGATAAATGTAAAACGCATGTTTTATCTTCGGAAGTGTTTCGTAATTATGGTATAATCAGCTTTGAATACTGTATGAAATATTTATCAGTAACATAACTAAAGACGAAGGGAAGAAGTCCTCAAAAGAAATGAATTTTAAACTACTCTTGTTTTTTTAATTACCGTAATTAGATGCCTACGTAAATAACATGTCTGTAGACGATTCTATCGTGCTAATATATGTGGGTTATATTGATAAAGGTGGTTCGTGTGTTTTACCTACATCGAATATACATTTGTATCGGTTTACGTCATTGCCAAAAAGTTTAATATTTGTCGTCTACACTCAAATCTATCGATAACTTTATCTGATAATCACTATCGACAAGATAAAAGATAAATTTAAAATAAAAGTAAACATGGCGTACCTACATATGAGTGGAAAACATTGTGTAATTTACATTTTAAACACTTTACGGTTTTTCGACTATTCCTTAACAATTGCTTCTCGGCTGTATTGTCCATCTAACTTTAACAACTTCATAGGAAATAAACTCTATGATACTTAATAGGAAGACTCATGAATATTGGTTCCCAACAACAACTAGGGAAGGCCTGAAGGCCTAGGGGTGGCCAAAACAACGCTCCAATAGGGATCAGTGGATATTGCTTTTACATTATGGAAAAAGCAATCGATCATGCAGTTCATCCAACGATAAATTGCCATCGGGGCCCATAACCATATCTCATCAACCTAGACAAGTTTAAAGTCAAAGTCTACCTAAGATTGACCATGGATGCGTTGCTACCCCTGAGGACTAGTTTGGAATGCCTGGGAAGTAAGTATATCTTGCCTAAGTGCGTGTTCGCAATTTCTTAGCTTCACCAGTTTATATGCATTTTATAACAACAATTTGCCGTAATATGTTTTGATACTGTCTAGATAATAAATATCTTTATTCAATTACACAAAAGCTGCTTTTCCATTACCATAAAGACAAGTAGGTACATAAAGATTAATGACTTATAGGGAAGCGTGGGAAGTGTGTCACGATGTGTCTGGATCTTATCCTAAAGGGAAACGGTCGCATGTATCAGTTATATGTGATACACAGTCGTATCGATGCTAGTGTTAGTATCGATTAAATCAGTGCTTTTCAATCTTTTACCTCCGCCTTCTAAACTGTATTTGATTATATCAAATATCAAAACAACATTAAACTTATTTTCACAATGAGTATCGATAATATATCTATATAACTAAGTATCTACAAATGTTTCTTAAAATTTTCTAGACAAATATATTTTCGAAATGTTTACATATGTCTTTATGGAGACTTTGTAACCCCGCGTGGCCGCCTTATTTAAAGACTCTACATTTAAAGGCTTTCGCGATCAACACTTTGAAAAACACTGGTTTAGATACATATCGTTACACTATATGCTACGAGCTAACGATATCAAAGAGTGTATTGTTACGTCTCACGCTCCATACACTCGGGCTAAGGTAAAGCCTTCCATTAACGCAATAAGGCCACAGCTAAGATGCAGACAATGTACCAGCGATAAGGGACAGCTCTGGGGTAGGTACTTTGCATAATTTTCAATTAGCTACATCATTTTACTGATCTGACTAAATAGGTATATATAGGTTCACTGTTGCTTGATCTCTGAAGTTCTTACTATCATGAAGACATTATATCTGGTATATATTCTTAGTTACTTTGCTTCCTACTTGAGAACTTTATATTTTTTTTATTTCAGCAAAAACTAAAGTCGTTCGGTCTGTTACTATTTTCTTAAGACTTATGTAGACGTAAAAATTCTACATGCAGTCTACTTAGTTTTTCAGACGCGAGTTGAATGACCAGACAATGTGCGATTAAGCATATATATCGCAGATATTTGGCTTTGTTTCTCCATTCTACGTCTGAAGCAGTAAACGGAGACGGGCGAGTGTTTGCACAAGTGAAGTTAACGGTCGTGTAAGTGCACATTTCGCTGAAGAATCCTACCGTACCTAGTGAGTCATATGAGAGCAATGTAAGTGTTACGCCGGCACTGCCGCGCGTCCACGCAAGAAATGCTGGACGAACTTCGAGGAACTAGGGTTGCTTAATAGATATTTCTTACTAATGCACTTAAAAATGTATGTAATTAGTTTTGATTCTTTTTTTTGATTCTTACTTTCCTCATATGAAATACCTTCAGAAATGGTGGTAGCTAGTTCATAATTTACCTTCTCTAGATTTTTATAAGTGGAAGAAATACTAAGGATGTGTAGACACAGGTGTTCATTTATTTCTGTCCCATAATAATCATGATATCCGCTATTGTGTTCTAGTGTGATAAGGCAAAGACTCATAAAAGGCCTCCATAGTCCTTGGAAGTTTGGCCTTCTTGAAACTTACCCTCAACGACAAGCATACACCTGAGACGAGACAGTATAATACTATTTGGGGGCTTACCTACCATCCGTTTACCTACCTACTAGAAAAAGAGGTTGAGTAAAAGGCCATAGCTTACCGCGCTGGTCAAGTACGAATTTCTCCAATGGATTCGAAACTTGAACCCCCCATTGATTCGTCGAATTTCAACCACTAGGGTATAACTGCTTATAGCAGCAATGCATGTCATCAAAGTCACAGTACAATCTACTTGGAAAGTAAAATCTATACAAATAAATAAAATTGAAATCTCTCTTTGCAATATCAAAATAACATTTTTTTACTAAATGCATATGAAAGGTACACGGTACCTATAACAAAAATACAATTTTTTTTGTCTGTCTGTCTGTTTGGCTGAAGTAATCTTCTAAACGACTGGACCAATTTGGCAGATACTAATATATGCCTTTTGACTTCTTTAACGCAGGTGAAAGCGCGGGGATTAGCTAGTAGAAAATATAAGTACCTACATCTCATTATGTTTCACGTAACATGGTTTTTTATTATTGGTTTAAAACTTATACTAGTGGTTTATTTATAGAAATTCCTAATGTGTGATAAGCAAGTAGATAGATACGTACCTACGTTATCTCATCATGATAATAATTAAAATTTTGTTTATATTAAATGCGTACTTACACTACAATACTTTTTTCGAGATAAGCCCTATTACAGGCTAAGTTTTATTTCCACGCGCTGGCAGCCCTGCGTCAAGGTATCTAGGAGACCAGGACGAGGTTAAGTCTCTTATCTTTACTTTAACGACTTGTAGAATAAAAACGGAACCTCTGGTGCACCGACGATCGTACAAATACTGACCGTAATTGGACACTTACCTTTTGTAAGCAGTATCGCATTATTGCCTTATAATGGTTATAATACCTTCTTGTATGAAACGTCAACAGAACGATTGTTTATGTCATAGAGTTAATATACATAGACTAGGTAGGTCTTGGCAGGCCTGTGAGTGCGAGAGCAACAAATAATAGAAGAGAGAAGATGTGAGACATATGTACACATATCTTTGTCTAATCACACATGCAAAAAAGAGAGACAGGTGGGGAGCATCATTCGCTTTCTCTTCTTTTTCGATGGGACACATTTTGGGATGACTCTCCTACTCTATGTATAATAATTCTATAGTTTATGTACAACACTAGTATTACATTGAATAAATTAGTGGACAATCAACAAATACATATTTGTATAAGACAAAACATTATTATTACAAGCTTTTCTCTTTGGTGTGCCAATTTTCTTTTATTTGTGTTTGGTACTTATGATATTAATAAAAGTTTTTGGAAACTTCAAAATTAATATGTTTTCTCTTTTTAATGTCTACTGTGGTCCAATTTCGAACGTTATGCGAACCGTCTTCGAAAAGTTTGCCCCTATATGTGACGTATGTGAGCAATTGCCATCCTTATTTCATTTTTATTCAACAAGGTTCTAAAAATAAAGTCACGTTACGCTTGTTTTCGTTAAAATGGATGTGATTACGACGTTGTTGTGCGGAAAAACTGAAAATAATCGTCGGAAATAGCTTTACCCAACCTTGCACCCGCTTCGTGGATCAATAGAGCCTTGAACTTTCCAACGGCCGTAGAGCTTACCAAATTCGTTTCCCCTACTTTGCTTGAACAATAATTTGACAAAATAAATTGTATAACATCCCTAAATTAAAAGATATATAATTAATTATGTTTTACTTAATGTTCGGCGCCATTTACCATGTTCCACCGATTTATAATAACATTTTGCAAAAAAAATACATTTTAAGTAAAATAGCTCATGGGCTACTTAATTTTCAACCGTGAAGCACTTAAGCTTATCTCCAGTTAGAAAGCACAACGTGCAATTAAGTAGTCATGGACTTTTTAGATGAGACTTTAGGTATCAGAATCCTTCTAATCAATAGGCTTTCAATGAAAATACCTAACTCCAACCTTGTCCTTTCTTTCTGGATCAATAGAGCCTTGAACTCGGTAGTATCGGCACAATCGCGCAAGTTCCACGATTCAGTTCATCCCGCGTTATAAAGACGATCTTAATCATTTTCATCTGCTAATTCTTGCATGCGATTTTACTAACTGTAAAAAATAATCGCCAACTTGGAATACAATAAAAGGCCGATTAATTATGTAGAGACAGTTTGGAACAGTTTTACTAGCGAATGCGAATATATACTACTATTTACACTCAATGGTTTTCTTGTGTTCATTATAAATTTTCTTTTTTATTTATATTGGTGTCATATTTTGTGAGATATGTACAAAAACATAAAAATGCCTACACTACAAATTAAAATCAATTCAAAATAACTGAAGGGGAAATATAGAATATTAATTATATACTGTTGCATTTAATTAGCAATAGTATTAAAAAGAGTAGTATTTATTTCGTTGTAAAGTACAATAGTTAATTCATAGATATTTACAAATATAGAGCGTATGCGACTAGATAAATTTCGTACGTAACTAAATAGTATACAGTACAGTACACCTGTGATAAAATTTCGTCATTATACTTATCATAATTTCGGGCGTATGGACCTGATAAATAATAGTTCGTATTATAAGTATGTGTACTCCATGCATTGCGATGATGAAAACTGTTCTGCGAATCACACTGCGATAAGTCTTTGATAGGCATGATTGGTCACCTTGTTTGCTCCGTTTGCTTTTCAATCACTTTGATAACGTTATCAAAAGGTAATATTAGAAGTACTTACTTCAGAATTCCAGGTACTTATTAATGGTTATCCGGTTTCCAAAGTATATACACTGCTCTCATTTACGAATTAAAATATACCCAAGGACTAACCTAAATGTATAAGGTCGCAGATCATTCGGATTAGTGATTCACGTATATTCCATAATAAAATCAACTAATTTAAATTTTATGTGTAGTTATTGAGTGTATACAATTTTAGATCTTTAGGATCTAATATATAAAAACTAAAAAGTCATCGGTTCTTACCATTAAACACATTCCAACAAAGGGCTCTACATTTATAAATCGAAACTAACCACCATATTTCACTAGAATACTTATGATCATTCATCATGCGCTAACACAATTCTATTCTATGTACAATGTAAACAAAATTATTGAATGAGACTATAACTTGCCATATGATTGCCACCACTACATCATTCACCGGGACGATGAAGCTCGCGAGCTGCATGCGCGGCTACTCACGCCAGTCGGAAAAGCGAGAAAAGCGTGGTCTCACCTGCGTGGGGAGCACAGTCTCCCGGCCCAGGGGTATCGACATTTTGCTAGCGGCGC